>CAHIKZ030005433.1:2067500-2070000 GCA_903632075.3 Acanthosepion pharaonis | reverse complement strand
CTCGGCATTGTTTGTTGTCACTATTTCATCAACTGTAAACTTTCCTCTATCATCTAATCGTTCCTTTCTTGCTACGTTTTCATCGGGATCATATAATTCGTCGACGTCACTAGCGTTTCTCTCATCATCTTTCACTCTTGTAATTTTGTAGTCTCGTCCAGGCTATATTCATATGTCACTGTGTTTGTTGTATATATTGCATCTTGGGTCCTTCAGGAGTCTGTTTTATAGCTGTTTAGTCGTTACTTTGGTCGTCTTTAGCTTCCATAGTGTCATTCTGATGTAGCACACTACTGGAAGATTGTCGTTCCCGCAGTCGGCACTTGGGTATGCCTTGCAATGTAGAACTGCATCATTTCTGAAACTTTTGTTGATCGTTCCGTAAGCAATATGGTACTTTGTGTCGCCTCGCTGGCTTCTCCATGTACACAGGTATCTTAGGTGCTCCTAGAACTAGATGTTCGCGATTATTTAATCGTTCGCTGTGTACCACTAGACCCATACACCGAAGTTTCCATCTATTACGTCTTCTCATTCTTTTCCGACATAGTGATTTATTGTGATTTACTTATGGTCTTGGACTGTTGTCAGGTGAGTTGTAAGAATTATCGATTTCTTCCTCCGTGTTCTGCATTGTCGGTGCGTATACAACGATAATTGCTATATTAAAGTTCTTCTCTCCTGGTTTAACAGGATTCTGTCCGAGATTTGACAATATCCCAGAATATATTTCTTCCTACATCCCTTTCACGTTTCTCCCAGACTGCACGTAGTATTTTCAGTGTGTCTCGTTGGGTCATTCAGGAGTCTATCATATTGCTGTTAATTTAACGTAAATTTAAACACGGCAAACAAACATTGAATAGTTTTAAAAAAATGGAAAGGAAAACCTCTAATTCAAAGAAGAATCTGCTATGTTATTGATCCTGACCTGGCATCTCTGCTTCATTCACTTCCCTGACGCCATAATGTAGCTTCCTTTGCATTTTCTATAAATACTTTCATGGTAATTGTTCTGGTGAACTTTCCTCTATGGTACCTAGATTTTATAAATTTAAACGCAGTACTAGTGTGGCGACAAGGTCTCATCATTTTACAACTGAAATGACACGATATAAACGTAAGTTCTATGCTAACAGTTTCTTCTATCGCACTTCTCGCTTGTGGAACTCTCTTCCGGCTTCTTGCTTCCCAGTCAAATTTGATCTTCAAGAATTTAAACGAAATGCCAATAGTTATTTTCTGTCTTCTTGATTCTTGTTCTTTATTGTTCTCTTCTCTTAATAGTTTTTTTTATCCTCATATTCTCTATCACTCAGTAACCTTTAACGTCTTAGGGACTTTATTGCCTTGCTTGGGGTAAATGATTAAAAAAAAACATCTTCTTTTAATCCATAATGTCTTTATTTACACGAGAAAAATTAATTTAAGGTTATATGGATTTAATCAAAAAAATATATATTTTCGCAAGTGAAAATCTTTTTTTTTAAGATTTGTTTGAAAAAGAAAAAATAACTATTTTTTAAATAATTAACATTATTCTAATTAAACTTTAAATATTTTTAATCAAATAACTAACAGTCTATTTATACCTTATTTATGGAGGAGTTATTTTATTTTTCATTAAGATCCGTGGAGTAGCAGATGGCGAACGGTGTCAGCTGAGAATTTCAGTGACATTTTTTTTATTTTCTTACTGTGAGGTTCGTCGTGAATAAGGCTCTGAAGCCACTCGAGATAGAGGGTTACAGAGTAAGAGGCACAGTTTATGGTGAAGATGAAGGCTAACCTTAGTCTTTAACAGGTTAAGATTGTAGTAATCTGGAAAGCATCCTTTTGGGAGTCGGTTCCACTGAACAGTGCTTCTCGGGAAGAAGCGGTTCGAGTGGAACTTATATCTTACCGATGGAATACGGAGGCTTGGAATTGTTAATCGGAGATTTGAGTTACAATTCGAATCGTGTTCGTTATATTCACTTACGTGGAAATAACCCTGGGAAAGATATTAATCCACTTCTCCTCCAAGATATGGGTTAATTGGTGATATTTGTATTTAAAAAAACATTACTATTTTTTTAAAAAATTCTTACAATTCAAAAATATGTTTCAGTTTTAAAAAAATCAAAAAGGTTGATAAGCCGTAAAAAACAAAGCAATCAATCACTGTAACGATTTAAAAAGCGACAACAAAGTTAATTGTGCGGATTCATGTAAAAAATAAAATCAATGGTGTTCCCATTTTGAAAAATTCAGCTGTTATGTATTTGAGAAAGTTTAACTGTTACTCAATGTTTTCAATTTATAACCTTAAATAAAAAAAAAAATACGCCCTACAGCAGGGTTCGAACTTTCACAACCTTACTGAGTTTTTCCCTGTCTGTGGTCGAGTGTTCTAAGGCCCGCCGGATTAAACTGGTGTTTCTCCTACAAAGAGGCACGCAGGTTAGAACCCTGACAGAGAGCCATTTTTTTTTTTTTATTAAGATTTCTCGAGTAAGCT
>CAHIKZ030005433.1:2057500-2062500 GCA_903632075.3 Acanthosepion pharaonis | reverse complement strand
ATACGAATGTTGGGGTTCCCCAAGGATCTATCCTGGGTCCTACACTATTTCTGATTTTCATCAACAACCTTCCTGTTCTCAAATAGGCATTTACGCAGACGACACTTCTCTTTACTCCTGCCTCAATCGTAAATCCGGCATTGCTAACAAAACTAACTTGGCAGTTGGTCACGAAAAGGACTTCCAATCTGTTGTTGACTGGGACAGGGAATGGCTTGTAAATTTTAATGCCTCCAAAAGGAAACTGTACTCATTTACCCACCATAGAGAAAACCTCCCTGCCTCCTAACAAAATGGCTGATGCCCAACTCCACGAGAGCCTCTCTGTGCCTGCTTGGTATCACGCTTTCCACTGACCTGAGGTGGAACAACTACATTGAATCAATAGCTTCATCTACCGCAAGGAAAGTTGGTTCTCTATGTCGCGCCAGTCGGTTTTTCTCGCCTGAGTCCATCCTTTTAATCTAAAAATCTACCATTCGTCCTCGCATGAAATACTGCTGCCATATATGTTCTGGTGCGCCCGCTGTTCATCTCGAGGTCCTCGACAAAATCCAGAGACAGATATGCAACGTTGGTTGGTCCTGATCTTGGATCCCGTCTGAAGTCGCTATCTCACAGACCTGATGTAGCTTCCCTCAGTCTTTTCTGCAAATATTTTCATGTCAACTGCTCTGACGATCTACATTCACTGGTACCCCAACTGATTGAAACTGTCAAAATGGTTAAATGTGACCGTCTCTTCTACTTCAACAGCTTCATATCTCGCCCTTCCCGACAGTGAAGCTCCCTTCCTCTTACTAGCTTCCCTGATAGCTATAATCTTCAAATATTCAAACGTAATGCCAAACGACATTTTCTGATGCCTTGATTTTGATCCCCGTCTTTCTCTTTATCCTTTCTTCAAACATCCTTCTTTACTCTTGCTTTCACTCTCTGTAACTCCTTGCGTGCGAGTGGCAATTTAGATGAAATAAATTCCGCTGTACGTAACATTTAATTTAAAAGAAGTCTCAATACAGAGTAGAACTAAATGATTGTTTATTTTAGGATATTAAAACATGTTAAAAAATTACTACATAATAGCAATCATTTTTCAACACCATAAATGTGTCTCTTCGAGCGATGTTAAACTACTGGCTAGTGAAAAATTAATGAAATTTCAAAACCAGAATACTTTTTAAAAAATGGGCTTGTGCGCTTTGCTGTGATTAACCAATCGAATGTGACACGCTAATTTCAAATTCACCGGATTTTTTTTTAATATAGGTCATGATACGATGTTTTAATATCCGAATATATATATATATATATATATATATATATATCGTATTTATTCATATATATATATATATATTGTATTTATTTATAAATATATATAAATTGTATTTATTCATATATATATTGTATTTATTTATAAATATATATAAATTGTATTTATTCATATATATATATATTGTATTTATTTATAAATATATAGACACATTGTATTTATTCATATATATACATATATATGTATGTGTGTGTGTGTGTGTGTGTGTATTAATATTTCAATATAAAGTTTTCATTGAAGCCTCCACAGTGTGTGTGCGTATGTTGACCCGTGATATGATGATGTGTTGTTGATATAACTGCACTTCAGTTCGCCATAATGAAAATAGTGAAGCTGGGGAAGGATTTGCTGTTTTCAGCAGCTGAAAGAAAAATCGTGCTCGTTGACATAAAAATCTATGTGGGCTTTTCGAATTTTCAGGATTTTATGCATAATCAGCTTTATATATAAAAAAAAAAAAAAAAAAAAAAAAAAACGAATAACTGTGCAGGCGTAAAATGTTTGCCTAATTATTGGAAATGGACACGTTGATACCATGTTAAGGTCTGCTCTCCTTCATTTTGTGCGCATGCGCTGTTCGAGTTGGCCTCACTTCCTGCATTTATTTACTTTTCACTGAACTATAGCTTCTCGGGGGTTGGACGGCGGGGGGACATCCTCACGCTTTCCTTATTCAGTTGATTGGTCACATAAAAACCAATTCCAGACAACAATCGCCAGAATTTCTTTGCGAAAGGATTATTATTATTATTATTATTATTATTATTATTATTATTATTATTATTTCTCCTCTTCCTCTTTTGTCAAAATGAATCTTTCCAAGCCTAAGACTGCTGACACTTGCAACCAATCTCTCACTCTTCCATTCAATTGAGCGTCATGCAAGTTTGCCTAATGACCTCGGTTTCCCTCACAGTCAATAACAAACTCTCGCCCCCCCTCTCTCACTCACTCACTCACTCACTCACTCGCTCACTGTCGTTCCCTCTATCTCTCTCTTTCTCCAAACAACTTACTTTTCATTTGTCTTGTTTCCTTCTTAATTGGACTGCGTATTCTTTCCTTCCTTCCTTCTTTCCTTCTTTCTTTCTTTCTTTCTTTCTTTTTTTCTTAGTAAATTCGTTTCTTCTTTCGCGCTTTCTCAATTGATTTGCTTTTTCTCATTTTCTTTCTTTCTTTCTTTTTTTCTTTCTTTTGTCTTTCCCTTCTTTTTGAGTTGGTTTGATCTTTGTGCTTTCGTTCTTCCATAGTCTTTTAAAGTTTCCTTTTTCTTTCTTTCTTTCTTTCTTTCTTTGTTAGTTTATTTGCTGTTTCTTTTATTTTTTTAGTTTATTTGTTCATTTTTCTTTCATCTTTCTTTAATTAATTTTTTCTGTTTTCTTTCTTTCTTTTTTCTTTGTTGTTTTTTTTTCTTTCTTTTTCTTTCGTTCTTTCATTGTTGATTCAATTTTTCTTTCTTTCTGTCTGTCTTTCTTAATTGATTTGCTTTTACTTTCTATCATTCTTTCTTCGTTTATTTTTCGTTCTTCTTTCATTTTTCCTTAATGGAATTTCTTTTCTTTCTTAGTTGATTCGATTTTTCAATTTTTCTTTCTTTCTTTCTTTTTTCTTTCTTTTTTCTTTCTTTCTTTCATCTTTCTTCTTAATTGAGTTGCCTTTTCTTTCATTCTTTTTTAGTTGCTGCGTCCTTTTTTTGTTTTCTTCTTCCTTAGTTGATTTTCTTTCTTTCTTTCTTTCTTTCTTTCTTTCTCCTATCACTTAAACCTTTCTATTCCGTTTATCTGTCTATCTATTTATCAATTGATTGTCCTGTACGTTTTTTTTTCTTACAACCATTTCCCTTTATTCATTTTATTGAACATTTTTATCTATAATCTCATTACTCAAACAACGTATCTCACTTCAACCGCACATAAAGCGACACATATATGCATACACAGTAGCATATACATGAGATACATAGCATTTCATGATACCTTCACATACATTCTGACATATATACATACACACATACATCCATACAATAATTATACACTAGAAACTTCTATCCCCCTGAGATTTCGTCAATTTTCTTCGTGTAGGAAAAATTGGTCTGGTTCAAAAATGGTTATTGCATATACTTTATGCGTGTGTGGAGGCTTCTAGATTTTTGCTTAATCAGTCACTAGACGATACTAGTTTGGTACCATGTGAACTTCAGACTTAAGAGAAACCTATCTTTGGGAAGAGTGTACTAATTCTTGTTTTACGACAAGAGACCCATATATATATATATATATATTTTTATCTCAGAATTGTCTAACACGAGATCAGAAGAATAAGACGCCAAGAGTAGGTTGGGGTCACTATCAATGACTTGCGAGATTTATTTACATACACTCCCGCAACAGCAGTCGCTCTCCGTTTGAGTTGTCTCTCTCTTCCCTCTATCAGCTTTATATTTCCTCTTCATATATATATATATATATATATATATATATATATATGATTAAGTTATGAAGAACGTGGTAATCCGTATGAGTAATCCCAAGGCGGATGAAATCCTGAGAGCTCAATGTAAATCCAGAGCTAATATTTAAAAGAAAAACAGACCACTTTAAGGTACCGCTATAATAATTTATTTCACCAGAGCCCTTTTAAAGGACGCCGGATCATCAGATAGCACTTCCATTGTCATCCACTGTATCACAGCTCATCAGTGTGGCTAGACGTCTGGTTGCCTCTAGCTAGGATCGGAACCCGACTGAATTGGCGCACAGCAGGAATGAAGGTGAATTTAACCGTATTTATTTTTAGATAAACGCACAATGACTGAGAGAACTCGATTCGATTTACCGAAGAGACTGGCTTTATGAGCCGTAATAGTCACTGTTTACAAACTCACACTTCCTAAACTATTTCTTATTTAATAGTTCAAATATTTAATCCTGGAAAATGGCTAAATGTATAGCCGAAAGCGCTCGGATAAAAAGAACATTCAGAGAGTTTTTATATAATTTATCATCCGAAAAGAAAAAATTATGGGATTGCATGAGAAATTGTATAAAAAAAAAACTAAATAAAAGTATCTTTTCTGTCGTATTCAATGAAATGTGCATGAAAGAAGGATTGTTGCCTAAATACACATATTATATATATATATATATATATATTGGGCAAATCGAGGCGGCGTAATGGTGAGCAAGCTGCTTATCTCGCGAGAACAATTACGTCTGAGTAGTGAGTTGGATCCTCACTGGGTGCCATATATATTCGACCTTGTGCCATATCTAAGCTACGCTTTGAAAATCACCCCATATATATATATATATATATATATATATATATCAAATATCGAAACTTGAGTGCTGATACTAATAAAATAGTGCTCGATGTAAGCCGTGTCCCCTTAGGATGTAGGCAATCATGGCACTCCACAGTTTCCTATCTTTTGTAGCTTATAATAAATTTTGTCTTTTCGTTATTTCTCCGAAATCTTGTCCTGCCATCCATTTACTTAAGCTCGTCAAATTTGCTATGCATCGTTTTCTTCTGTCCCTCTTGTTTTTAATCCGTCCTGTGAGTAACAAATTTTCCAAGCCCTCTTTCCTCATTATGTCCCTTATAAATTTCAACTCTATCTTCCTGATGTTAAGTATAAGTGTCCTTTTTTTTCCACTAAAACTTG
>CAHIKZ030005433.1:2047500-2052500 GCA_903632075.3 Acanthosepion pharaonis | reverse complement strand
ATGAAAAAGTACTTTGTCTGCAGCATATATAAATCAAAATATAGCCATTAAAAGCTAAATCCCTGGCAGAAAAAGTGAGTACACCCCTAAGAAACGACACCCCTAAAAAGTGAGTACACTTCTAAGAAACTACAGCCCTAAATGTCTAAATTGAGTACTGCTTTTCATTTTCCCTACAAAATTTCATGTGACTCATTATTGTAACTATGCCCATGTGTTCATGGGGAGCATGTGTATTCAAATTTGTAGTGCAGCTCTAACACTCTCTCTTACCGGTCACTGAAAGTTCCAACATGGCACCACATGACAAAGAACTCTCTGAGGATCTTAAAAAGCGTATTGTTGCACTACATAAAGATGGCCAAGGCTACAAGAAGATTGCCAACACCCTGAAACTGAGCTGCAGCACAGTGGCTAAGATCATCCAGCATTTTTAAAGAGCAGGGTCCACTAGAACAGGCCTCGGGTAGGTCGTCCAAAGAAGCTGAGCGCACGTGCTGAGTGCACGTGCTGAGCATCACATCTAAATGCTTTCTTTGAAAGATCGGCGTAGGAGTGCTGCAGAGATTAAAGAGATTGGGATTCAGCCTGTTGGTGTGAATGGCTGTCACCCCAGGAGGAAGCCTCTTCTGAAGGCAATACACAAGAAAGCCCACAAACAGTTTGCTGAAGACATGTCAACAAAGCCCATAGATTACTGGAACCATGTCCTATGGTCTGATGAGATGAAATTTAATTTGTTTGGTTCTGATGGCCTTAAGCATGTGTGGCGGCGACCAGGTGAGGAGTACAAGATAAGTGTGTCATACCTACAAGCATGGTGGTGGGAATGTCATTGTCTGGGGCTGCATGAGTGCTGCAGGTATTGGAGAGTTACATTTCATTGAGGAAAACATGAACTCCAACATGTACTGTGAAATACTGCAGCAGAGACATGATCCCACCTTTTACCCTCAGAAAAGCAGTGGTTGTCTTGGATGTGTGTTTGGGGTCATTGTTATGCTGGAACACTGCTCTGCGACCCAGTTTGTGGAGGGAGGGATCATGCTCTGCTGCAAACATTAGTGGTTGTCTTGGATGTGTGTTTCCAGCATGACAATGACCCCAAACACACATCCAAGACAACCACTGCTTTACTGAAGAGGCTGAGGGTAAAGGTGATGGACTGGCCAAGCATGTCTCCAGACTTGAACCCAATAGAACATCTTTGGGCCATCCTCAAGCAGAAGGTGGAGGTGCGCAGAGTCTCAAATATCCGCCAGCTCCGCGACGTCGTCATTGAGGAGTGGATGAGCATTCCAGTGACTACCTGTGAAGCTCTGGTAAACTCCATGCCCAGGAGAGTAAAGGCAGTTTTGGATAATGATGGTAGCCACACAAAATATTGGCAGTTGACATGTTGTATGTTAATATTGACAACTTTTCCTAAGGGGTGTACTCACTTTTTTTTGCCAGAGATTTAGCTTTTAATGGCTATATTTTGAGTTATTTTCAGGGAAAAATAAATTAGCTCTGTTATATATGCTGCAGACAGACTACTTTTCATTGTGTCAAAGTGTCATTTTGTCAGTGTTGTCCCATGAAGAGATATACTTAAATATTTGAAAAAATGTGAGGGGTGTACTCACTTTTGTGATACACTGTATATATATATATATATATAATATTAGTGGTAAATATACACATACATATGCAAAATATATATACATACATACATACACATATATATTTGTATAAAGGTATAGGATAAGAGGATAGAATCCAGGTAGAACTGAATTTTCGGACAGAGCTTGCAAGGATATAATAATATTGTTAAACACTTAAATTAATATTAATATTAAGTTTAAAACTCAGTTCCTAAATATATATATATATATATATATATATTTATTCACAGGGTATACCACGGTGATTGTCCAAATCGAACTTGAATAATTGTCCATCCCGCAAAATGTTTAATATCTAAAGAAACACTAAACTAATTGACTTTCTTTTTTCCAGGTTTTCAGATAAGACGTTTAGCCAGCATGACACCATTTGCCGTAAGAATCACTGAGAAATACATTGAGTTATTCAGCTAGAAAGAGAACAGGTTAAAATCGCTTTGTGTCAGCCCCGCTCTGTCTTTCCAACTGAGCAATGGTGGGAGGAATAAAGATCATTTAGGCCTTCAGTAATGGAACCAACATTCTACTCTGGCTTTCATCTTTAAAATTCATTCAAGAACCATCAAGAGAACGGTGAAAAAAGTTTTAAAAGAGGAATACAGTTGAGAATCAAAACAGCTAGAGGGATCATCATTTCAACTTAGAAAACCAATACATTCTTAATGTTCAAAGTAGAATCCAAATATTGTTATAAAAAATTCGGAGAATTCCAGTAAGATATTTTAATCATTTCAAATCAATTTAAAATTGTTGTACAATTTTCGTGGAGTTGGAGATGGTTTCGACAATTTTTTCAAATGGAATTGATTGATATATATATATATATATATATATATATATATATATATATATATATATATATATATTAGATAACGATATATATATATATTATATATGAAGACCAATATTGAGGAAAATGTATTATCCGAAAGTGTAAAATCTTTTCTTTGTCTCAAACCTTTAGACTGAGTATATATATATATATATATATAAATATATATATAATATATAACAGATAACTGTATTTCAGTATATATGTTTTTGGCAAACATGAGACTTCTTTTCAAAGAACAGAAAACGTTTTATTTTCATATTTTTTAAATAAATAATTATATATATATATATATATATATATATATATATATATATATATATATATATATACGTTATAAAACATCAAAGTAGGATTGATTTTGTGATTCTTCGAGATTGGTAGATGCTTACGGTCCGATCTTTCGAAACCTTTCATTTTAATTTTATTTTTTTACACTCAATTGCGTATTTTACAGTGAATAACAATGGCTTAAAATTGGTTGAGTCGGTGATGGACACTGAAGTATTCAGCCATAACCAAGAATTTTCGGGATGTTCAACCAGAAATTGTCGCCTTGAGACAATGTTTATTGGGCCGTAGTGAATTAACTGAAAATACAAATGAACATTTAAAAATTAAAAAAAAAAGGATATTTAAACAAAAAATTTATCAATTTTTATCAATTAAGCGTGGAAAATAAATAGAAATATTCAATAAAAAAAACATGTTTTGTTTATGTGCCCAAAATTAACCTATCGTAAAAGAAAAAAACATCCTATTCTTTGTAGCATTATGTAGTATTTGAAAGACAAAACTATTTGTCTAAAAAATTATTTCCACTAATTAAGATCGTTAAGCAAGTTATTTACTTGAAAAACATTGGCTCTGCTTGAAATTTATAAAAAACTCTGAGTATCTCCAAACTCACCCTCCACACTATGGATCCAAGAAATTTTTAAAGAAAAAAATTCTGTTTTAAAGTATATTTTTACCCCCAATTTGCTTAAAAACAAAGTTGTTCATCTTAAAAAAAAAATTATTGTTATTTTAGCATCCTTTTGTATAGCCACATCTCTGTTGATTTGTTTCCTCTTCATCTGTGAGGAAACTGTCCAGAATTCACTGCTATTTAGGAGGATTGAGATTACACAGGAGTTCAGTACTCCTTTTTTTGTTTCTAATGAAAATTTCTTTTTTTGCTTAGTAATTAAATAATGTTTTCCACAAACCTTAAATTATTCAAAATCTCCAAATGTAACGATATTGAATTTCCCAAAAATACATGTTTGAAACATTGTGATTCCCTTTTAGATTTCAACTTTCTTTGTTTTCTGAGTGTACTTTCCGGTATATTTTAGAGAAACGTTCCTTTGCTGTTTAGATATTCCATCCATGTTCTCAAGTTGTCTGTTTAACCAAAAGTCCCCTTAACATCAATGAAAAGAAAACTGTCCAGCATTCACTGATATTGAGTAAAATTGATATTACACAAATTTTCAGTACTCTTTTTTTTCTAATGAACCTTTCCACTTTCAGTATATACCCTGGTGGTTCCAATCCGGGTAGGAATGATTGCAAAACACTTTACTATTTCCCTTTATAGGATTTTTTTTTTAACAACGAAATCGGGTCTCGGTTTTATCTGAGACAGTCCCGATCTGTCTTGTCTCTGAAGTGGATAACACTTACGTTTTTATTGTTTAGCTTGCTCTTTTGTTGAAACCCACTTTTAGGGAAAATTTTTAAATAAATTTTGTTGGTTCGTCTTATTACTGCCAATTTGCCTTGCATATATTGATTGCTTGTTTTATATTATTTTTTGACCCTGCTCCTTTATCTTGTTATTGCAAACTTTGAATTTGTTGAAATGTTTGAAATTTAAATAGGGTGATTGGACGACATATCTGACTGCAGTCATTTTCTCTAGGATGTTACCCATAATAATAAATAATAATAATGGACTATTTGGTACTTAATAAATACTGCGCCTCAAATGTGGCTCGTGGGCTGTAGTCACTCAACCCTCTGAACGACAGAACGGTTCACCTCTCTGTCTCCGGACGGAGAGGAACCCGAAGACGAATGCTCTAGGGCGGAATCTCCTTCGGGAGAATGTTCCCGCTAGGCGGGTTCATTATATTCATATTTATTTATAGCCCACGGGCAAACCCACAGAACCCAACGACTCAAGATATTTGTCACAAAACTGTGTTTTGTTTATTACTTATGACGATAAAAATGAATTTACCCGTTAGCCATTTGTTTTCAAATTAATAACGACAGAAGATGAATTCAGGCAAAATGGCGCAATTGAATGAACGAGTAAAAAACGAAAAGAGAGGAACCCTCGGGAAAAGAGCCGAATTTTTAAACACAAAAAAGAATAAACAAATAATTTTAACATTTTATTTTCGCCGTTAAAAACCCAAAAAATTTTTAATTCTATTTTTGTACAAATAGAGATAAAAACCCTTTTGACTGCACGGTTAAACTCTTTAATTGAACAAATATGAATAAGA
>CAHIKZ030005433.1:2037500-2042500 GCA_903632075.3 Acanthosepion pharaonis | reverse complement strand
GATAAACCTCCTTTATCAAGTATTCCAAGATATAGGACGTAAGATAAACCTCCTTTATCAAGTATTCCAAGATATAGGACACAAGATAAACATCCTTTATCAAGAATTCAAAGATATAGGACGTAAGATAAACATCCTTTATCAAGAATTCAAAGATATAGGACGCAAGATGAACATCCTTTATCAAGAATTCCAAGATATAGGACACAAGATAAACCTCCTTTATCAAGAATTCAAAGATATAGGACACAAGATAAACATCCTTTATCAAGAATTCAAAGATATAGGACAAAAGGTAAACATCCCTTATCAAGAATTCAAAGATATAGGACACGAGATAAACCTCCTTTATCAAATATTCCAAGATATAGGACACAAGATAAACATCCTTTATCAAGAATTCAAAGATATAGGACACAAGATAAACATCCTTTATCAAGAATTCAAAGATATAGGACACAAGATAAAGCTCCTTTATCAAGAATTCAAAGATATAGGACACAAGATAAACCTCCTTTATCAAGAATTCAAAGATATAGGACACAAGATAAACATCCTTTATCAAGAATTCCAAGATATAGGACACAAGATAAACCTCCTTTATCAAGTATTCCAAGATATAGGACACAAGATAAACCTCCTTTATCAAGTATTCCAAGATATAGGACACAAGATAAACATCCTTTATCAAGAATTCAAAGATATAGGACGTAAGATAAACATCCTTTATCAAGAATTCAAAGATATAGGACGCAAGATGAACATCCTTTATCAAGAATTCCAAGATATAGGACACAAGATAAACCTCCTTTATCAAGAATTCAAAGATATAGGACACAAGATAAACATCCTTTATCAAGAATTCAAAGATATAGGACAAAAGGTAAACATCCTTTATTAAGAATTCAAAGATATAGGACACGAGATAAACCTCCTTTATCAAATATTCCAAGATATAGGACACAAGATAAACATCCTTTATCAAGAATTCAAAGATATAGGACACAAGATAAACATCCTTTATCAAGAATTCAAAGATATAGGACACAAGATAAAGCTCCTTTATCAAGAATTCAAAGATATAGGACACAAGATAAACCTCCTTTATCAAGAATTCAAAGATATAGGACACAAGATAAACATCCTTTATCAAATATTCCAATATATAGGACACAAGATAAACCTCCTTTATCAAGTATTCCAAGATATAGGACATAAGATAAACATCCTTTATCAAGAATTCAAAGATATAGGACTCAAGATAAACATCCTTTATCAAGTATTCCAAGATATAGGACACAAGGTAAACCTCCTTTTTCAAGTATTCCAAGATATAGGACACAAGATAAACCTCAAGTATTCTAAGTATTTATCATAAAATAAACGTTTCCAAAACAGAAACTATGGTCGGGAATTTGTGTCAAATCTGCGATGGAACATACACTGAATCCTTCATATAAAAGACAGAATATAAAATTCGTAGATACTAAACACCTCAGAGTATTGAACTGTTATAAAAAATTTAGTATAGGAGAAAAAGAAAATTGAATAGGCTCTACGAGAGGTAGTTTCACCCAATACCGCAAGTTGCTACAAAACCAAAAATTCAATATACTTAAATAACCTCGTCAGATTGAACTTTACGTATGTATGGCATACATGGCGCGAAATCCGTTCAGAAATATCTAAACCATCAGCTTTATATAACCGCTTTCTATGATCAATGGCTAAAATGGTTTTGAACGTGTGAAGTCTGTGAGTCTTGGCAAAGGCCACCATCCTTTGAATATTATGGCATTACGGAACCACCAATAACTATACCACATAACAGAAACTACATAATCCACACCTAAAATGAATAGCACGTGTAACTCGAAAATAATATAATGAGCAAATAATACTGAACTCGAGAAACCTATTTTCCTTAATAATTGTTTTAAGAGAAAGATTGTATACATTCCAGCTGAAGGCAGTATTGAATGATAAATGTTTCCTTGTAGGGAAGCGGCTAATATCAACATTAGTAAGTCCAGATGTAGGAGAAAAATACATAGAAAATTGTATTGCACCAACAGAACCGGTGCTTTTAACCGCCAAACAATTCGGCCGAGGTGGGCCCAAGCCTGACTAGGTAACCCGTGAAGGGCTTTGTGATCTTCGTTAACTTATTTAGATTTGCTTATCTTCATTTATATACGTTACAAATTAAACTAAACATAAGTAACTATTAAAGGATGAAAAGTTCTCGCAGATTTTGACGGCATTCTATTTTTTTTATTTATTTTTGTTTTTGTTTAAATCGTTGAATTTGCTCTGTTCATGCTAAGTTTCGACCAAAAAAAATCTATGTGAAATTTACTATTTTTATCCTTATTGTTGACCGTAAATCATTCAACTTTTTAACAGGAAAAATTTCAAGCTGATGTTAAAAATTGCCGCAAAACATTGATTTTTTTAAGATGGAATAATCTATTATGACATCTCTAATTTTTATTTAGATACATTATAGTTATTTTCAATTTTTTCCAGTTCAATTGACCACCAGTATTGCATATGAAGCATCATTGTACATAATTCGGTTACAATAAAATTTGTATTTTATATGAATAATACCTTATGAAAAGTCAGATGTAGTCGAGCAGGAGCTTCCGTATCATAGATTGGTGGATCCTGTGATAGATTCGGAGGGTGGGGGTACGAAACACTTGCAAGGACCCTGTGCGCTAACACTCTTACAGAGGACGCCCTGTTTGAAAATTCGTATTCAAAATCCTTTATTTGTAAGTCGTTAAAAAAACAGGACTTAGAGAGCTATCTTTAAAATAATTAACAAAACACAATGATCGTTAATATTTTAGTCATGGGTCTCACTAAGTTCTTGTCTACCTTGAAAATAAGTACACAAACCAAGGAAGATCCATGATCGCCTACGCCTTGAAGACAACCATTTACTATAATAGAAAATGTCATCAAGTCTGCGTGATCAATTAGCGTAATCATTCTTGTATAACACGCACTTTTCACGCCACATTTTAATCCTAAATTGTAGGGGTACGAATTATACCGGATTATATATTCAATTTTTTCTAGTTACGAACATGAATGATAGACAGTAATTTACAGCTAAGATCCAGACTAATTCATGTGTAACAAATCGTTAACTATACATAGAGGAGGCACGGTTGAATAATGGATAGCGGCTCAGATTGAGGAATCGGAGAGCCGAGTTCGAGTTCGAGTTAAATCCATTACATTCACTTACGTGTTAATACCATTGGGAAAGGTATGAATCCACTTCTTCTCCCCCCAGCTATGGGTAAATAGCAGAACAGACCGGGTTCTATAGCCTTGGATAGCAACTGATCTACCGCAGAAAGAAATGGCATCCTACTGCGGGAAAAAATCTGCCTCGTCAGTCATATATCAAAAGATACATGATCGCCTACGCGTGTATCACCCATGGCACATAACTGACTTTGGGAGGCACAGTGGAGTAGAGAATTGAGGAATCGGAGAGCCGAGTTCGAATTCCAGTCAATTCAATTGCATTCACTTACGTGCTAATACCCTTGGGAAAGGTATGAATCCTCTTCTTCTCCCTCCAGCTATGGGTAAATAGCAGGACAAACCGGGTTCTATAGCCTTGTATGGCAAGTGGTTTACCTCAGAAGGAAATGGCAACCTACTACGGGAAAAATCTGCCTCGTCAGTCACGTATCGAAAGATACATGATCGCCTACGCGTGTATCACCCATGGCACATAACTGACGGATACATAGATAGACGTCATGACAGATTCATCTGGGTTGTCAGCCTACATATCTTCGTCATCATTAATGTCCCCCACAGAGTCATTTCGTCCTTCTTTCTCAAATATAATTTTGTTTTTCCGCGTTTGGGCATATTCTTTTTTACTCAAATGCGGTGTAAATATCATTTCAAAACATATCGTAAAATTTTGTGTTTCAAAACATACTTTAAACTAGGCAAAATGTTATATTTAATCGATACGAGCCAAATAAAGAAGAAATGTTAAATTTAGCTGCTACAAATTCACAAGAGATTATACAAATGTCAGTGCGTATTACACAAGAGATATTTTTTTCTTTTCTAGAATCTGTTAACGATAGTTGGTGGGTACGCATAATACACCGGGTGAATATTTACGATAATTTGAACATCTGGAAGCGACATCAAAAAATCGTGCGATTTATTTCCATATCTGCTGCTAATTTTCCGGCTCTCGATGCGTGCATTTTGATTTCTGCATAAATTTTCTAATTACAATTTCTGATATCCGAACGAACAAAGACCAAGCAGAAGAAGTGTGGCATCATTTTGCTTTTCGATTTCTTTTTCCGTTTTTGATTGTATCAGACGTTCATTTATTTCCAAATTTTCAGCGAAAATTCTGTCTGAAAAAGAAAAACAACCCCCAAAAGCCTCATTGTTAGGAATGATAGACTTCAGTATATTTTTTTCTAGCTACATTTTTTAAATATTTTAACAGAAACGAACTAGCGTAAAATATTCAAAATTCTGTGACAGAGTAATTACGTAATTACGTAATTTTGGCTGTCTTATATACCAAAAAAAAAAAAAGAATATACTGCAATTGGCGCGAAATCCGACTGCATAGTGAATAATAAATTACTATAGTCTACTCTATCATTCTTCTTTATATCTTCCAAAATTCTGGTTATATATATATATATATATATATATATATATATATATATATATATATATATATATATATAGAGAGGATTTCTGGATGGTTAGTCTACGAAACTGTGGACTCAAGCGATGACAAACTTTATATTTGTATTAATTCTCTTTCGTTCTTCTCTCTCTCTCTATATATATATATATATGTGGCACCATTTAACGAGGCAGAATAAGAAAAGAAAGAAAAGAAGAAAAGGAGAGGCTAAGGACCGAATCGTGGATGATAAGCAGAACACACACACGGCTAAGAGACAATGGATAAGGGATATTTT
>CAHIKZ030005433.1:2030000-2032500 GCA_903632075.3 Acanthosepion pharaonis | reverse complement strand
TGATTCCCATGTAATATTTTAAATATATAAAAATAGCTTTAAAATATCAGAATCAGAAGAAACGGAAGAATTATAACCAAAATAATCACATTAATCTTTTCAATCGTAGCAAAATGAATAACGACTAAAACCAAGACGAAGCAGTTATTAAAATACAGGCTGGACCAATAGTAGGCTTACAGTTGTTTCATAAATTTGTCTTACGCTTTAGATCTAACAGCGCCGAACTGTTTCTTCAGCAAAATGCAACATGTCATTTTGAATATTATATATTAATAATGTAGACAGAACTAAACAATCCCTTTAATAAATTAATAGAGTATTTAATAATATTTCAAATATTAAAGTTATTTCAAATAAACTAAATTCTATATTATTGTACGGGGTGGGTCAAGAGGAAGCGTACTCTTGTTTCAATATTTGTTTCACATTTTAGATCTAACTTCACCAAACTGTTCTTTCAGCAAGATGCAGCACCTCCCAATTATGTTTTGGCAGTAAGGGATTACCTAAAACAAACCTTTCCACAGCATTGGTTTTCTAAGAAGGAGAAGCACTGAATAGCCACCATGTTTCACCTGACCAAACACACACGGATTTCTTTTTTGGGTGGGTATAGTAAAGAAAAGAATTATGGGAGAAATCCCCACACAGTGGACGAATTAAAAGACTACATCCCAGAAATATTTATTAAAATTGATGCAGTTCGGAATTTGTGTCGTGCTGTGTGTCATTGTGTTCTGGAGAGGTTCGAGGCATGTTGCAATGCTGAAGGAGGACATTTTGAGCACTTAAGAGATTAAACTGTGCTAAAAAAATGTAAGTGTTGAACAAATGTACATAAACAATTTTGAACAAATATGATTGTTACAAATAAATATAAATGTAATAAAATGTTTTAAAAAATGAAAATTGCATACTTATTAAATGTAAGCCTATTTTTGGGCCCATCCTGTATTATACAAAGATGCACATCGCCTCTCAATAGGTAATGGCTACGTAAAAGTAGTTTTATATTACAAAAATATTTTTATCACATTAAACGTTACTTTTAGTGGATACTCATATCTGAGTAGACGTTCCGTTTATTTATTAAACAGTATATTTATTTATTTATTTATTTTCTGGCGCCACGCTTTCTATCCAACTTTAATTTGCAAAAATTTAAATTCAGTGTCAATCGTTATCTACTGTCCTCCTGATTACTCTTTCCTCCTCCCGTTCATTATTAATGTTCTTTTCCTAATTCTTCCCACTCCTGGTCCCGGGTATGACGATAAACTACATCCGCGTCCTGGGTAAGACGACAGCAAGGCCTCTTAATTGCTGGTGTTCCCTGATCCGGGGTGGTAGCACCTGTTAGGGTCCCAACTATAGTTAGCCCCCAAACTGGGGTCACTATGAAAGGGTAAAAATAGGTTTTAATACCAGAAATACTTTATGAAAAAAAATATATTAGAAGGAATACATTTTTGAAAAAAAAATATTACCAGCAATACATATTTGTAAAAAAAAAATATTACCAGCTATACATATTTGAGAAACACATATTACCAATGAAGAAAAATTATTTACAGAAATATTAGGTTGGTGCAAAAATAATGACATAATAATGTCGTTTTTTGACGTATTTTTTAACGTCAAAGAACGACATTATTACGTCATTATTTTTGCACCAACCTAATAGATTTTTGAAGGAAAAAATATTGTCAGAAATAGATTTTTGGAAAAAATATTACCAACAATGAAAGTTTTTAAATAACCCATTAAGGTTGATATGCTGTAAACCAAACCAAACCAAACCAAACCAAACTAATTCTTCCATACCCTGTAACCCCGTGTGTCTTAGTGGTTTTACTGCCTTGCATGAGGTGATACCGATTCAGAAAAAAAATCTGCCGTGTACCCTCAGGGCATAGGCAATCATGGCTCTCCACAATTTACTGTCCTTTGTGGCTCTGAATAAATGTTAACTTTTTCTATCTTCTAAACCCTGACCCGCCATCCATTTAATCAAACTCATTGAATATGTTATGAGTTATTTTCTTTAGTCCTCCCCCCTGTCGTCAATCTGTCCTGTGAGTATTAGATTTCCCAAGCCCTCTTCTCACATTATCTGCCCAAGATATTTCAACTGTCGCTTCCTGATGTTAAGTATGAGTTTCCATTTTGTTTCCATTTTCTCTAAAACTTTCTAGGTAGGTTATGCATTGTTTTCCTCTATCCCTCTTTGTCTTCATTCTGTCCTGTGAGTATCAAATTTTCTAAGCCCTCTTTCCTCATTATGTGCCCTAGAAATGTTAACGGTCTCTTCCTGATGTTAAGTATAAGTGTCCTTTTTTCTTTCCATTTTCTCTAAAACTTGCTAGGTAGGTTATGCATTGTTTTCCTCTATCCATCTTTAACTTCAATCTGTCCTGTGAGTATCTAATTTTCTAGGCACTCTTTCCTCATTTTGTACCCTAGAAATTTCAGCCGTCTCTTCATGATGTTAAGTATA
>CAHIKZ030005433.1:1950000-2025000 GCA_903632075.3 Acanthosepion pharaonis | reverse complement strand
TGGCGTCGAGGTTTCGTCAATTTACATTTGAGTTGGCTAGATGTAACCATAAGTTCTAGGTTAACATTTTCTTTTCTCGCACTTCTCACTTGTGGAACGCCCTCCTGGATCCATGCTTTCCAGCCAACTTTAATCTTCAAAAATTTAAATGCAGTGTCAGTCTCTATCTACTATGCTCCTGATTACTTTTCGTTTGTTGTCGCTCCTTAGTAATGTTTCTGTTTTCTAATACTTCCACACCCAGTAACCCCTTGTGTCTTAGTGGCTTTTGTCCTGCTTGGGGTGAACGCGATTAAAAAATGGTCACGCTACTGGTACCATTATCTAGTGAAGATGAATAAAGGTTAGTGTTCAAAAACAACACATCCTATTGGGAGCCAGGTACAATAGAGAAACGAATGGGGAACGTGATTTACATAATTCAGGGTCCGAAGTTCTCGCATAAAAGGCACTTAAATCAGATCAGAAAGAGGCTATTAGAGGATTCTAACGGTCTACCTCAGGAAGAGGAGGAAGTAATAGACACAATATTTGACATTCAATATGCAAAGGCCTCAAGCAATTTCAGAACCGCGAAAATCAAGCAGAAAAAGAAAATTTACAGAGCCTTTGATGATTAATCCGAAGAGGAAAAAATATTAAAGACCCCTGCGAGGTAAAAGCTTGGGAGGTTGGTGTCACGGGTCCTTACCTATAACTACAGAATGAACTCTTCCTAACAATATCTATACTACGCCTCTAAAGAGAGAGGGTCTAATCGAGCCGAGCTTCTCGGCTTGACGGTCGGACTCTCTGCCTCTGAGCAGAGAGGAACCCGGACGAGGATCCGCCGAAAGGCAGAGTTTCGTTCGGGGAGGTTGACCAATCCGATCCCGTTTATACGGGTTCTACGGACATTTTTTGGCCGAGCCTACGGTCTCGGGAAACCCACGTTAAACTCGGCCTTGTGCCATATGCAACCCTCAGGGGCGGGGGGCTAGATACCGAATCGAGTCAAGCCGTTTCGGCTTGACGGTCGAACTCTCTGCCTCTGAGTAGAGAGGATCCCGGACCAGGCTCCGCCGAAGGGCAGAGTCTCGTTCGGGGAGGTTGACAAACCCGATTCTGTTTTTACAGTTTCTACGGGCATGTTTTGGCCGAGCCTACGGGCTCGGAAAACCAACGTAAAACTCGGCCTTGTGCCACATCTTTCCCTCGTGGTGGGGGGGTCAAGAAAATATCGAATCGAGTCGAGCTGACAGTAGTTCACTCTAAACCAGACTGACAGTCATACTAACACCGTCCCCATCTTGTATTATTATTTCGTGTAATATACCTTCGTTATTTCTACTCTTGTGTTCGTGTTGTTCTTCCTTGGTCCTAACCTGGACCATAACAGTTAGTAACCAGGCGATTAACGCAATAAGGCTATCTAATGATACAAAGAAGTATTTTTTTTTTATACAACAATTTTATTAATATAATCTCTGTCGAATGCTCGTTGTTGACTTCAGCTTACGCTACGAGTGCTGCTATCATGTGATACACTATTGTGAGGACACGACATTACTGAGGTGTTGCAGGGTTGCTTCGTAAATGGAATTTAGCGGTTAGGTAGGAGGGTTCCCCGATTTTCCGTGTCCGTGACCAATGCAAAATTTCACATTGGAGAACGTCGGTAGAGATGGATGGACCTCGCCAAGCGTACTTGCACAAGGTACCCTACGCGCGAAAGAATACATTTTAGTCTTTCAAACCAGATATATGAAGGTAACTGGTCAAGTAATAAGCTGCTCAGGCATCGCACGGTGCTGGGACGGGTGGTAACGACGACGACGATGATAATATGATGATGGTGGGCAGATTTATGGGATATGGAGTTACCATTATTTGCATACAGAATAATGTCATCATCTTTGTTGTTACTCACACAAAATTTCAGCCGTTGGGCCCTACGGCTTTCTTTATGTATCTATCGATCCGGAGAGCCTTCAGAGTTTTAATTTAAACTTCAAAGACAGTCCGGGGTGGTAGCATCTGTTAGGGTCCCAGATATGGCCAAATAGTAAACCACAAACTAAAATAAAATATTATGAAAGATATTAAAAATCACTCTACGCAAGAAAGAATATATTTTCGTCTTTCAGCCCAGAACTGGTCACGTGTCCAGCTGCGCAGCGACCGTTCATAGTAAAAATACCAGCAATATATTTTTAAAGCAAAATGGTCAGCAATTGCATTTTGTAGTTGGAGGCATACAATTACGTTCAAAATATACTTAGTTGAAGCCATAAAATTGTGTTCAAATTATTTAGATTTCTGTATTAGAAGACCCATAGAGGTGTTGATATATCGCTAAATCCTCCAACTAAACAACCCCAGCATTAATGAACTTTTTCATGACATTAATCCATATATCTTACAATTTCTTAAATCAAATTGTATCTCAAAATATAACTTATAAAAACACTTATCTAGAAATCAAGTCCATACAAACATGTATATGCCCAAAAGCAGAGTATCATCTACCATGTATTCAATTGCGAAAGCAGAATAACATATATCCTATTTTTATTACTTCAAAACATCCAAGAAAATTAAATTTCATCGTTAACTGATCCACAAGGTGTTAATATATCGTTAAACAAATCAGCCAACGTGCCCATGAAAGCAGTCAAGTATAAGAGCAAGACGACAGCAGTCGGGCAGTCAATGAGAACATTCGACGTCTAGCCTCAGAATTGTCCCACGGGATAATAGCGTAAAGAATTAAAACACGAGTTCTCGAATTTAGTGACATATTGATTGTGTATTCAACCCCATGTCTGGTAGTATATATCTAAAGTCAGTGGTTAAAGGACAAGCAATAATGGCCAGTATAAATTAAATAAAGTGTTTAATTCAAAATTCACTGAAGATTACAGGGACAGAGACCTGAAGAAGGCTGGATAGCACAAGACTGAAACATTAATGCAATAATGTAAATAATAACAACGTCACATTAGACAGAAAATAATAATGAGAGTTTCAAATAATTAGTTTGTTATGAAAACACTCTAACGAGTGCTCAGGATAACCTCATCAGTGGTATTATGATATGGGGTCATGACAAGTTTCGGGTCTTCCAACATCATACTCCTTCGGCCAAGAGACCCTACCGAAACAATACTATTCCGGCAGGCGATCCTGAAGCAAAAAAAAAACCAAAAAAATACGCCAAGCACGCAACAAATGGACTCGTTATATAAATGCCACTGCTGACCAATCATTAATGACTTACGTCACTTCCTCCTTAGCCAAAGACGATACAAAAAAAAGAAAAGACAGCATGTTCGCCTTTTCTTTTCTTTTTTCCATCTTAGCTTGACCACGCGGAACGATCCACATTCTCAACGAACAGTCTGACATAAAAGTTAAGCAATGACAAAAAAAGTTTCCTTTCATATGAAGTATCACTTTGACCCCCCCCACCACCACCACCAAAAAAAAAACTTTTTTTATAAAGTTTTGCATAAAAAGATTTGTTTTCAGATTTATTTCTTTATATATGACATGAAAAACATCCCAACGAGTGCACAGGATCGCCTCGTCAGTGATGTTATGACTTGGGGTCATGACATGTTTCGGGTCAACCAACATCATACTTGTTCGCCCAAAAGACCCTACCGAAACAGTACTTATTCCGGCAGGCGACCCTGAAGCACACAACAAACAGACACATTAAATAACCGCCACTGCTGATCTTTAAATCACAAGCGACCAATCAGTAACGATCTACGTCACTTCCTCCTCAGCCAAGACGATACAAAAAGAGAATAGACAGCATGCTCGTCTTTTTTTCCACCTTGGGTCCAACACACCGAAAGACCCATATTCTCCACGAACAGTTTGACATAACAGGTAATTAGGTATTTTTTAAATTAATATTATAAAATACATGTATATTATTTATTAATATATATCTAATATTATTAAGGATATAAATAATTCAGTTTGAAATTCACTAAAGGTTACTGATAGACACCTGAAGAAGGCCGGAATGCCCAAAGGCCGAAACGTTTGAAAGTTATCACAAACATAGAGATATTAATCTAACTGCAAATATAAAACAAATAATCTTTTTACATTATTTACATTCTTCGGAGTGTGCCTACTTTGCGACGGCAATGCACCTGTTCACAACGTCCTGGGTACCCGGCAGTTCCTGGCCGATAAGAACATCGCCATACTGGAACAACCTGTCTATTCACCTGCTCTGGCTCAGTGAGACTTTTTTTTCTTTTCTCCAAGTTCACAGAGATCATCAGGCGCCTAATGAAAATTTCATTGTTTTAAAATTATTTCTCAAGTGCTGTTTAACAGCGCAAGGAAGTTTTAACCCAACGTTTCTAAATATACCAGATTATGTCGACCGATGGTAAAACTTTGTAGGTTGTTTTATACTGTCTTACAGTTAACAGATAGTCTTTCCTTCCCGATTTCTTTTAATAACATTTATAAGGTTTCTTTCAATTTTCTTTCTGAGCCTGCCACGAACGCAGTGTAATCTGCATATTCCATGTTAAGATTGTGTCGGACGATAGTAAAACCTTATAAGTCGTCCCATTCTCTTACGTGACAGCTTGGGTATACCAGGTGCTGTAATCTTGGATGTGCAGGTGGTATGGCTACTCTTAGAATCGTCTTTAAAAGTTAAATATATTATTATCTTACTGCGTGTACGGCCATATCACGTTTAAACACCGGTTCTCGTGCGATCACAGAAGTTAAGTAATGGTGAGCCTGGTCAGTCTTTTGCGATGTGGTTAAATAAAAAGGAGAATTTCTTAAGGGGAGAATAATAATATCATAATGTAGACGGTCCTCGGGTTACGTTAGACCCGACGTACGGCGTTTCATGGTTACGATGTGATCTCTCTGTAGTGAAAGAGATAATCAGTTACCCCGAAAAAAAGTTCGTGTTTTGTGTGCGATCTGCCGAAGAAAAATTACCAAAAAGTAGTTAGCAAAAATCTACATCAATGACTAGAAGCTATGCTAATGTTCTTCCCTCCCCTGAATGACGTGACCAATCAGAAAATTCTCTCGGTGAACAGAAGTTGTTGTTTTTCGCTTATAAAAGGAGATGATTTTTTTTGAGCTGTGAGACGAACACGCGTTGTTGTTGGTGAGAAGTGAAGGTTGGATGTGTGACCCCATTTTGTCGTTTCTACGTTGTGTGTTGGACTGTTACGTCGGACTATCATTTAAACTGCGATTTGGCTACAAATGTTGCGGCCGAGAAACAGAAGAAATCTATTGCAGTTGCTACTATCAGTCGACAGTCTTTTCTTTACTACAACACTCTCATAATACGTTCTCCCGCGGCGCTACATGAGAAAGACGTCGTTGTTTCTTCACCAGCTGTACGCCATATTGTATTGTGCTACGTTCAGTTTCTCTCCTTTGTCGTTTTGGCGGGAACTTTTGACCTTCATTATGGCTCCCAAGCGTAAAGCAGACACGTGGGTGCTTATGTAGTTAAGATCCGACCTGCCTCGAAAATCAGTTTATGTCGGTCCGTAGAAACGGATCTCCGACGTAAATTCAGGAACCCCTCTACTGACCTACAATCACCGAAGTTAAGCAACATTGAGTTTGGTCAGTACCTAGATGGGTAACCACTTGGGAATATCAGTTGCTGTAATCTTCGATGTGCAGGGCCATATCACGTTGAAAGACCGGTTCTCCAACGATCACAGAAAAGTAACGTCGAGACTGGTCAGTATCTAGATGGGTGACCGCTTGGGGATACGAGATGCTGTAAGCTTGGATGGACGGGTTGGGTAATATATAATGGCTCGGAATAAGAAATCGGAGAGCTGAGTTCCAATTCCACCCAGGTTCGTTATATTCATTTAAGCAAAAATACCCTCTTCTCCTCAGCTATGGGTTAATTAATATGACTTGTATCAGTAATTCATTATTATTTTTTTTTTAAATTACAATCTAAGAACATTTTCTGGCTTTATTTAACCTGCAAAAGGTTGATAAGCCGTAAAAAACAAGAAAAAAAATCAAAAAATAGTAGGCCCGGGATGCTAATGATTTTGTTCTCGATAGTAGGAAACTAGATATTACATTAAGATTCATCATTTTTTGCTTCGTTACGATATTTTCTCATGACTTAATATACTGCTTAATCTCTGGAAAGCATCTTTTGCAATTCATATAAGCCTTCCGATTTCCGTGACACATCATTCGTCGTCTATTATGACACTACCCAGATAGCTAAATTTCTGTACCTCATTGAAATTGACGTCCGTTTTGTATAGTTCACAACTTGGAATGTCTCTTTTGTTGACAACCATGCATTATGTTTTCTTACAGTTAATAGTGCGTCATTCCTGATTTCCTTTCTTTCAGTTTTCTTTCTGAGGCTGCCACCAACACAGCGTAACCTGCATATGCTATGTTAAGATGATGTCGAACGAAAGTAAAACCATGTAGATCGTCTTATTCTCTAAGGATTGTCTTTAAAAGTTAAATATATTATTATCTTACTCTGCTTTCTATTTTAACGACTTGCCTGGGTTTTCTGGGTGTTTCACGGCTCATTTCCGTTGAATGAAACTTTGACAAGTTTTACTTGAGACCTTGCTGGCAATCTAGGTCTGAGCTTAAATTCATAAAATATATGTACCATAGACGAAAGTTCATTAGAATACTTACTATTAAAGTATTTATAGAAAAAGTACATGAAATTTTAATTTCCATGAACCCTTGATCAGCATTTCGGCTTGATCATTGTTACTGATTGATATGCAGTTATATGATCTTCATCTGTTGATCTTATATTCATTTCCTATTGCCTATGTACTTTGACATTCATTTCTTTTCGTCTACATTTCTCATGATCGTCATTTCAGTCGATATACATTTCCCTGATCTTCATTTTCTCTTGATCAGATCTTCACTTTCTATTATTTCTCTTGTTGATTTTTCCCTTGACATTTGTTGAGGGGTCCACCCCTTTTTACACAAATGGATTCACCCAGTATATATATATACTACGGTTACGGGAAGACCCGAGAGAGCATGACCGAGGAGTCGAGTTGAGAGTGACAGAGTAAAAAGGTTGTAGGTAACCGGAAGAGTGAGGGGTGAGGTAACAGCGTTGTAGGAGTCACAGTGAGCGAGCACGTAGACTCAGTAAGAAGTCATACAGCGATACTTCAATACCAAAGACTGTATAGATATATTTTGCTACTAACCCGTATTCCTGGAACTACTAACTTGCTTTACCAGTTTGTATTATTACGTTAGTACATTATTTTCATATATTCATTTCTGGCGTTTGTTATTTATTGGTACCGGATTTCAACTCGGAATCCACAACAACATTCATTTCTTTTCGTCTACATTTCTCATGATCTTCATTTCAGTCGATATACATTTCCCTGACCTTCATTTTCTCATGATCAGATCTTCACTTTATTATTTCGCGTGTTGATTTTTCCCTTGACATGCATTTTACTTTCACATGAACATTTCTCTTGATCCGCATTTTCCTTGATTTGCAATTCTTGTTAATTTTTTTTTCTCAGTCTAAACGGTTCCTACAAAAATGTATACACACTTTTACAATGTATAGCTCAAGTCAACTTGCTTTCTTTTCAGATTTACATGTTAGTATTAAAAATTTTATTCTGGTTGAGCTTTGAACTTTGAACTATCATAAAAAATAATTACTCGATAAATATGGTCTGAATCTGCTTCGAGAAATAGAGTCTGATACATAGACTAATAAAAAAAACATGTTGATTTAATACCACTGTCTTCTGGCACAAGGATAAATTCAGCAGTTCTTGCAAGTATAAATTCAGTTCTGTGCCATGTGTTCTCAAGGACACATGCACAGTGGATAAAAGCGTTGGTTAGATCCAGTGACAGGACCCAAAGAGTGTGAGTTCAATTCCTGGTTAAGGCAGTGGAGAACTTGGAGAGGGGAATTAACAGGAGATAACTGATAGCTAATATCCATTAAAAATAGCACGTGGAACTAGAACAGTCTGCCCCAGTGAACGAAATAAAGGGTTCTGATCGACATTCCAACCACCTGAAGAAGGCCGGAGCGTACGACCGAAACGTTGTAATAAATATGGCGACAAAGATGAGAACAATAGTCCGAATAATGTAAATAGTGTTCTTGAACTTTCTAACTTATAATAAATAATCACCTGATATGTTATATTACATAAATACTGAGAATTTGTAAGTGTAATATTTTATGTGTACTTTAGACATTTATAAAACCATATATGGCCTGATGTGTATCCACAGGATATCTCAATATATATAAACACTTTCACAGTGTATGGCTCAAGTCAACTTGCTTTCTTTTCAGATTTACGAGTTAGTATTGGTAATGTCGTCCAGACTTAGCTTTGAACAAAGAAAGTTTATTCTGAAATGTTACTGTAAACACGAAAATGCAAATACGGTATCGAAGAGAGTTTCATTCCGATCCACCCACGCGGCTTACAATCTCACAAATTAGAGATAAGCTGATGGTGCGATATCAGATGTGTACAAGAACCGTTTTGGAAGGACACGAATATCAACCACGCCTTGTGAAAAGGAATGTTTTCACAGAATTCCAAGAAACCTATCGCAATGTTGATTGCTGACAAAGATTCCATTGCGCCGCTTTGTAATAATGTCTGGATCATAACAGATATAAAATTGAAAATACGCACAAAGACAAAATCTTAATAGCATGCATTCATAATATAAATGTCCTCGTATGCATTATTGAAATTGGATACAGTCGGTTCTTATTGGTTGAATTATTCCTTGAGAAATCTTCAAAATGTGTATACATATTTCGGCACACCCTGTATATTTACTTGATGAGCACCAGTGGACCCCCCCTTCTACCTCACAAGCTACCTCCAATACTTTCCATCCCACCGCTGGCACCATATTTCGTCTGTGGTTTCGAAGCGATAAAGAATAAGAGTAAGCTGTATTAAGAACAGTATCACTTCTTTATTCAATGGCTACCGTACAGGAAGTGATTCATATATGGAAGGAACAGGAAGAGTCCAAAAGGTAGACGGCATACTGTCCATACTTACGCATCATGCGACCTTTGAAGACCTAATTTTGAAGCTAATTTTAATGGGGTCGCATCAAACACGAGATATAAAATTAGCGTATGTACTGTTGGCCCTGGCTATGTCGTTGACCAAACTATATATCTATTTGCTGTCGTCTAATTAGTTTTAAAATTAGGTCTTCAGAAGTCGCAGAATACGCGATTATATACGGTAACTAATGGAAGTCAGTTACTTGCACACGTAACAATTTTCTTTTTCTAATGATCCTAATTTCTGTCTGAAGTAGTTTTCAATAGTTAAATTCGTATTTAAAATTCCCTCTTCAAATTAGAATTTGAATTCTCATTAGTTAAACACGTAATATCGACCCCCAGAAATAATCTACACCCTTACAATATGCAGCTCTGTCGATAATACCCAGCTTTATCCGCAAATAACGTTCTGCTCGTTAGAGAGAAACTTGCCAAATTTTGGTTTGATTACGCCAATGGCAACTGGTTAAATGAAGTGTGAGACATAATGGTATTACAAACCTGTGAGTGTCTAAAGATAAGCTCTCTACAACATCATCCAGCGGGCGCAGACATTATTGTAGGCATTTTGCCAAGATATTTGGGGGTCAGTGATAAGTCGTTAGGTAAGTATTCAGTTGGAGGTGTCTGTGATCTGTGAAAAGTGAAGGGTAGTCGACTCGTCTGAACGTGGTGGGTAAATGACCTTTGACTACAAGTCGTTTCAGTGCTTCGATAGAGAAAGGAATGTAAAAGTAGAGGGGGAATCAACAAGAGAGATAAGAGCAGACAGAGAGAAAACGGGCGGGGGTGGGGGGTTAAATTAGTATAACGGTATTTTGTTCACGATAAGCAAAACTAGTTGACACCAGTTCTGGTGCAATCAATAAATGTATTTTATATCGTTACCGTGGAGTAATGGATAGCAGCTCGGATTGAGGAATCGGAGAGCCGATCCACTTCCGTGCTAATACCCTTGGGAAAGGTATGAATCCTCTTTTTCTCCCACCAGAAGTGGGTAAATAGCAGGATATACCGGGTTCTATAGCCTTGGATGGCAACTGGTCTACTGCGGGAAAATCTTTTTCGTCAGTCATGTATCGAAAGATACATGATCGCCTAAGCGTGTATCACGCATGAGACATAGTTGATTGACTTGTTAGTACAGGCGAATACAAAGAGCAGTTTTTAATATAATAATGCCGGCAACAGAACAGCATGTTGTTTACTGTAAAAATGCTACGTTTCCTATATTCGTCGAAGACATTGTATCTAATCGTACCTTACTTCCCAAGAGTCGATTAATTTTTAATTGATTCGTTTTTTGTTTGTTTTTTTTTACAGCTTGGATACCTTTTTCAGGTTATTTAAAGGCAGAAAATGATTTTAGATTGTAAGAATCTTTTTGTGAATAATACTGATTTAGTGATACATGTTTTACTAATTAACTCAGAGCATGTAGAGAAAAGGTGGGTTCATGCCTTTCCCAAAGGTATTTCTATATAAGTGAATATCTATAAGTAAATATCCAATACACTGCCCACACAGCCAGGTTTATAGCATTTGGCATTCCTAAGCAGTCACCCATCTAGGTACTAACGTGGCTCCACGTTGCTTAATTTCTCTGATGGTAGAGGAACCCGTGTTTTAACGTTGGGTAGCCATAAACCTTAACGCGAGCACAGATACTGAATGATATTTAGGTCTTCTGTATGAGATATGTGCTTTAACAGAGGACGCAAAGTGTGACAGCGAAATCTGAAGACACATTGGAATAGCGAAAGTTGCGTTACGAAATCTATGCAAAGTATTGAGAAACAGAAAAAAATCGTTAGAAATAAAAAAAAAAGTACTGAACTGTTCTGAAACATCAGATATGACAGTGAATGCTGGACAATCTCATAGCAGTTGAAGAAAAGACTTGAGGCGCCATAAATGTGGGTCTACAGAAGGATGCTGGGAATAATATGAACGGAGAGTGTAAGCAGCGATGAAGATCTCTAAATCTTCATCACTGCTTACCTATGTACTTTGACATTTATTTCTTTTCGTCTACATTTCTCATGATCTTCATTTCAGTCGACATACATTTCCCTGATCTTCATTTTCTCTTGATCAGATCTTCACTTTCTATTATTTCTCTTGTTGATTTTTCCCTTGACATTCATTTCTTTTCATTTTTGTTTCTATTTCCTCTAAGAAATAGAAACAAAAAAGGTCTCTTATCGCCAGAGTCAGAAAGATACAACTGACAATTTCTGGATGCATGATGCGGAAAGAGGATTTGGAAATTTTGATACTCACAGGACAGCTTGAAAATAAGGATAATAGAGGAAAACAGTGTATAGCCTACCTACCGAGCATGTGTAAAAGGATGGCAGAAAAGGGATTAGAAAATACAGCAAAAAGACGAAATTTACTAAGGGTTATAAAGGACAGGAGCTTGTGGAGAACCATGAACGCCAACGTCCCTAAGGGATATGACATGAAGAACAACGCAGAAAGAACTTTTTTTTATAAGCATTTCGCCCCAAGCAAAGTGGGAGTGTCATTAGGACGCAAGGGGATATAAACAGTGGGCGTAATGGATAGCGGCTTGGATTGAGGAATCGCAGAGCCGAGTTCGAATTCCAGTCGAATCTATTACATTCACTTATCTGCTAATACCCTTGGGAAAAGTGTGAATCCTCTTCTTCTCCCTCCAGCTATGGGTAAATAGAAAGACAGACTGGATTCTATAGCCTTGGATGGCAACTGGTCTAGGAGAAGGAAAAACTCTGAATTCAAAACCTGCGGAGGGTCGTTTGGGGACCTTGTGACACGTAGTGCACCAGGTCTCTGTAATCGGCCCTTCAAAAAGCGTGGATGGTCCTGCACGAAAACTTCACCACTATAATCAAATCTCATGTGCTATACATATGGGTTGGGGACCGCTTGTGAATTCCAAATTCCCATGAAACTCCAATATTGGAGCTAGCTCAACCCACCTCGGGTGAATGCCGTTACAGGTACAGGGTAGGTAGGAGCCATAGTATTGAAACGTGGTTGAGGAAAGGATAAAGAGAAGGACGGGGAATTAGATCAAGGCATCAGAAAATGTCGATTGACATTACATTTGAATATTTGAAGACTGTAACTCTCAACAAAGCAAGTAAAAGGAAGGGGGTTCCGCAGACGGGAAGCGCGAGACATGAAGCTATTGGAGTAGAAGAGACGGTTACATTTAACCGTTTCGACAGTGAAAGGGTGGGACTGAGATGCCATCCTAGTAGCACGTTTAAATTCATGCAGTTTGGGAACCAGCGAAAATAGTTCGTCGAAGTAGTTACCGTCAAAGTATTTGTAGAAAAGACAGAGGGAAGCAACGGCGCGTCTATGAGAAAGTGACTGTAGACGCGATGCTAGATCAGGACCAATCACATTGTTAATCCGTCTCTGGATTTTGTCGAGGACATTGAGACGAACAGAATGGCCTCTAGACCATATATGGCAGCAGTATTCCATGCAAGAGTGAATGGTTGATTTATAGATTTGAAGGATGGACTCGGGCGGGAAAAAACTTTCTGGCGCAACACAGAGAACCAACTTTCCTTGCGGTAGATGAAGCAATTGATTCAATGTATTTGTTCCATCTTAGGTCAGCGGACAGCGAGAGACCAAGCAGGCGTAACGAGGCGCTCTCGTGAAGTTGAGCATCAATCATTCTAATCGGAGGCAGGGAGAGTTTTCTGTGGTGGGTAAATGAAAACAGTTTTGTTTCAATAAAGTTCACCTGCCATTTCATGCCCTAGCCAACCACAGATTGGAGGTCATTTTCGTGACCAACAGCCAGGTTAGTTTTGTTAGCTATGCCGGATTTGCTATTGAGACAGGAGTAAATAGTAGTGTCGTCTGTGTAAATGCCTACTTGGGAACTGGTGACATCAAGAAGATCGTTAATGAAGATAAGGAACAGAGTAGGTCCCAGGATAGAGCCTTGGGGAACACCAGCGTTCGTGAGAAAGGAACTGGAGGAGAATCCGTTTAGGATGACTCTCATTTCACGGTTTGACAGGAATGATTATATTAAGTCAAATAATAGTCCTGAAATTCCGTATCACTGATGTTTACGATTTGCAACATCGATCGTTCAATTCTCTTTTTTTTTATATTGTAATTTTCATTTCTAGCACAGTGTTTAGGCCGAACTTGTGTAAATTAATGGAAGGGTTTGGGAAAGATAACAAAACGATAAACATTTTTAAGAGCTACAAAGGATAGGAAATTCTGCAGAGCCATGGTCGCCAACGCCCTTAAGGTACACGGTACAATGAAGAAGAAGAAGAAGAAGAAGAAGAAGAAGAAGAAGAAGAAGAAGAAGAAGAAGAAGAAGAAGAAGAAGAAGAGGAAGAAGAAGAAGAAGAAGAAGAAGAAGAAGAAGAGGAAGAGAAAGAAGAAGAAGAAGAAAAGGAAGAAGAAGAAGAAGAAGAGGAAGAAGAAGAAGAATTAGTTAACTGATTTTGTTTACCGTCATATCTACATCTCTTTGATCTATTTAATACCGAAAACTAAATATTTTGAACGCAACTGCATGCCTTCAAGTACAGATAAAACATATTGTTGGTCATTTTGATATAAATATGTGTTGTAAGTACTTTTACTATAACTATGTATTTTTATACTTTCATAGTGTTTTGTTTTTGCTTGGTAAGGGGTGGTTATTATTTGCCTATATCTGTGACTTTAACACGTGCTACTACCTTAGGTCTGGGTGGCCCTGGGAACAACAGTAGTTAAGGTGGTCCCACACTCATCAAAACTTCCAGTCTCTCGAAAAGAGGTCGGATGTAGATTATCGTCATACAAAAAATTAAAGAAGAAGAAGAGGAGGAGGAGGTGAAGAAGAAGACGAAGAAGAAGAGGAGGAGGAGGTGAAGACGAAGAAGAAGGAGGAGGAGGAGGTGAAGAAGAAGAGTAAGGAAGGAAGGAAGGAAGGAAGGAAGGAAGGAAGGAAGGAAGGAAGGAAGGGGAGTAGGTGAAGAAGAAGAAGGAGGAAGAGGAGGTGAAGAAGAAGAAAGAGGAGGTGAAGAAGAAGGAAGAAGAGGAGGAGGTGAAGTAGTAGAAGAAGAAGAAGGGTTTTACTAAGCAATGGATGAATGGAAGACAGCAAAGGAAGGTTTTCAATGTCTAGATACTGGTTCACTGAATCGGATTACAATAAAACTGACGCATCGTCCTTACTCGAAGAGCCGAGGCATAATCTTAGCTTTCATATATTGTGTGGGTCGTTCCTTCGAAATGTCAAAATTTCGTCTTTCCCAAACCATCATAATAGTCAGTGTCCAGCGTCTGGACGAGAAAACAAAATTGAGAGACGAACGAAAGCACTAAACCGGATCTACCTTATTTAAAGTGGCGTGTGCTGGTAAACATTACAAGATAAGTCAGAAAATAATTCATGCACTTGACTATTTAGTTTGTTTTTTTTTTTTACGTAAAAGTTAGTGTATGATTCACTTAATCTAAAACGCTGTCTGGTAGGTTCAGCTTGGCTGCTTTAGTATGTCTTGTAGTGAGGCCATTTTAGAAAATGTCTGTTCAAAGTCTAGGGTCAATAAATAAATAAAAACCTATAAGTTCCGTTTATTTGGTTTCCGTTGGTCATTCCTGTTGACCTGAGATGGACACAGTGTGTATTTAATGGTTTTTCAGACAGTTTCCAAAGAGTTCTCTCTCTCTCAATATATATATATATATATATATATATATATATATATATATATATATATATATATATGCACATTTCATTGAATACGACACGACAGACAAGGTGCTTTTATTTATTTTTTTATACAATTTCTCATGCGATCTAATAATTTTTTTCTTTGCAGATGATAAATTATATAAAAACTGTCCGAATGTTCTTTTTAGACATTTTCAAGGATGAAATATTTTAACTGTTAAATAAGAAATAGTTCGTTGCATGTATCTTTTATAAAATATTTTGATTTTTTCAAAACATGGTCAAGATATTATGTCCATGTTCATAGTTAATATTATTAACTTTTTTTTTTTTAATAAGACTCTCTATTTTTTTCTTTCTTTTTTGATGCATGTAGAAGATGCCCACTAAGGAATTGTATTCCAGATTAATCAAAATTCGTAAATAATTATATAGGACACTACAACAGGTTTGACACGCAGACTACACCTTTCTGGCTATAGCTCAATTAGATCTCATTTAAATATTCATGGAGACCTACCGTACACTATTCGTAACATACGTTGACGACACAAATATAATAGCATCGTTTACATGCAAAAAATAGCATCATCTACATGTATAAAAAAACTAAATAAAAGCAAATAATAAAAGTCTGTCGTATTCAATGAAATGTGCATGAAAGAATGATTGCTGCCTAAATACACAAATATATATATATATATATATATATATATATATATATATATATATATATATATAACTTAGGTAATCCGTATGGGTAGACCCGAGGAGGATGATATCCAGAGAGCTCAATGTAAAATTCAGAGCAGATATGTTTGAATAAAACAGACCACGTTAAGATTCCATGTAATAAGATATTTCACCATGATCCAGAACCCTGTTAAAGGGGTTATGGTGAAATAGCTTATTACATGGAATCTTAACGTGGTCTGTTTTTTTTTATTCAAACATATATATATATATATATATATATATATATATATAAACCTGTACTCGATTTTTCCTTCAGAGAAAACACTCCAAGTAGGTTCGATTCCTGTCGGAAGGTACATTTTTCTGCAAACTTGAACGGAATGTTTACCCATTGATACTGCTATTATCTTAATTACCTTCACACTTCGACAATGTTAAAAAAAAGCGATGATTAGAATTGTAATAAAACCTAAACATATGAAAGTGAATTTATATATCACCTTTGTTCTTGAAAATTCACTGCAAAAATAATAAACATTATTTATTTATTATATTATTTATTGGAATGGTTGGCAAAACATCGGCTAATTGCCAATCGATTCGAACTTTATAAAATGGTAAATAGTAAAGATTTCCTTATAATAGGTTCACATATTTTAAAAAATTTATGAATAAAAAATTGTTATCATATTTATATCTCTATAAACTGTTCAATTATATATATTGCATTAGTTTTAACTGTATATGTTTATAAAATTTTGTAATTCGAACTTTATAAAATGGTAAATAATAAAGAGTTCTTTATAGTTGGTTTACATATTTTAATAATTTAGAAAAAAATATTTATAAATTTATGAATAAAATTTGTTTTCACATTTATTTCTTTATAAATTAGTAAATAATAAATATTGAATTAGTTTTAATTTTATTTATTTTTAGTTTTAATTTTATTTATTTTTAGTTTTAATTTTATTTATTTTTAGAATGTTGTAATATAAAATTATTCTTGTAAATAATCAATGTAAAATTCTCAACAAAAAATGTGTATAAATTATTTATTATATTGTTTATTGGAATGATTAGCAAAATATCAGCTAATTGCCAATTGATTGAAACTTCATAAAATGGTAAATAATAAGGACTTCCTTATAGTTGGTTCATATATTTTAATAATTTAGTAAATGTTTATAGATTTATGAATAATTTTTTTCATATTTACTCTATAAATTGTTAGATGATAAATATTGCATTGCATTAGTTTTAATTGTATTACTTTTTAGAATGTTGTAAATACAAAATTATTCTTGTAAGTAAACAATCTAATAAATAAATATATTTTTTTAAATTCTCAAGAACAAAAATGTGAAAAAGAATTCACTTCCATCAAATGTTTAAGTTTTATTACAATTCTAACCATCGCTTTTTAAAACATTTCATGAAAAGAATTTTAAATTAGTAACATATAAACTATTTACAGCGAAAGGAAATAAAACAAAAATGGTGAAACATTCAAAATGCAGACAGGAATTGAGAAATTCAAATAGCTCTTATTTCAGTGTGCTGTGTCACTTCAGGATGTTTCCGATCATGGCTCTCCACAATGTCCTGTTCTTTGTAGCTCATGTTCATTATTTATATTCGCTATCTATCTATCTATCTATCTATCTATCTATCTAATTATATTCGCTATCTATCTATCTATTTAATTATATTCGCTATCTATCTATCTATCTATCTATCTATTTAATTATATTCGCTATCTATCTATCTATTTAATTATATTCGCTATCTATCTATCTATTTATTTTAATTATATTCGCTATCTATCTATCTATTTAATTATATTCGCTATCTATCTATCTATCTATCTATCTATCTATCTAATTATATTCGCTATCTGTCTATCTATCTATCTATCTATCTATTGATTGAATTCTGTTCGTGTTAACTCCATTGTGTAATAGTCATTTTAATGTTACAAATCATATTTAGTTTATATTATACTATCAATGTTAAGATAGCCCTCCCTATTTTTTTTAATTCCTCCCTACCTTCGTTCCTTCTTTTCATCCTTCACTTGCTAGTTCCTTCCTATCTATCTATCTATCTATCTATCTATCTAATTCTGTTCATTATCTATCTATCTATCTATCTATCTATCGAAAATACCATTGTTGGACTGAAAAGTTCTTTGCCTGAAGCACTTCCGAAATTCTGACCAATGGTAATAGGAATGGTAATATTAGCCGATTCCCTCTAAGGAAATATTTGCCATCCATTGACCGAGCAGCCAGTATGCTTTCGATTGAAATTTATTAAATCCTTCTCTTAAAACAATTTTCTGGAAAACACATTTTCTCAAGTCCAGTAGCTGTTATATCCCTTTCCCGTATTGACGGAATTTTCCTAATGGAACAATTGACATGAACATTACCCTAGTTTTTAGGTACCACATTTTTCCATTTTTGTTTAAAGTTCTTTCTATTTACTTATTTTGTCATATTTTTTAATTGATATATTTTTTATTTGATGACACTGCCATGACTATAACAAGATGTGTTCTTGAAGCCATTAATTATTAGTCAAGTCTATTAGACGGTATGTCTTTCAGTATAATCAAGGCCGAAAGTGACGCTCGAACTCACTACTCAGTCGCAATTGATATAATAAGACAAGCTTGTTAACTATTACACCACGTCGAAAAACATGATTTTAGAAGGGGAACAGACGTGGCACAAGGCCGAAAGTGTGAAGCACCCAATGTGGATCAATCTCACTGTTCATTCGTAATTGATCTATCAAAGACAACTGTCCAAATGATTTTCTAAGTGGAGCTTAGATTTGGCACAAGGCCGAAACTGTGGAGCACCCAATGAGAACTGAACTCACTACTCAGTCGTAATTGATCTAGCAAAAGCATTACACCTCGTTGAAATGGGCTTTACTTTGCTTAAGTTTTCATATTAATTATCAATGAGATTTCATATTATTACTTTAACCAGTACTGTCTTCGATCGAAATTTATAAAGTCTTACATATCCCTAAAGAATTATAGATATGTAGGATAGATTCTGAAGAGAAAAAACATTTACCATTCATTGACCGAATAGCTAGTATGCTCTCGGCCGAAATTTATCAAATCCTTCTCTTAAAACAATATTCTGGAAAAAACGTTTCTCAAGTCCAGTAGCTGTTATAGCTCTTTTGTGTATTGTCGGAATTTTCCTAATGGAACAATTAATATTGACATGAACGTTACACTAGTTTTTAGGTACCACATTTTTTCATTTTTTTTTTCAAAGTTTCTTCTATTTATTTATTTTCTCATATTTTTTAATTGCTATATTTTTATTTGATAGCGCTGCTATAACTATAACAAGTAGGAGGTATGTAGCCTGCAAGATAGTGACCCGTCGCACAGTTCGTACTTTATGAAATCTTTCTCTCAAAGCAATTTTTCGGGCAAACACGTTTCTCAACTCCAGTAGATGTTATAGCTCTTTCCAATGTCGATGTGGTTTTCTTTCCTAACCTTTTTGTTTGATGTAGCGTATAACGTCAGCATCATGATTAATCATTTTCTTTTCGAGTTTCAAATGATATCCATTTTTTAGTTGTTCCTGCTGTTAGCAGACCGCAAGTGATGTTGTCTCTGTTATTTTATACAGTTCTTTGTTTGCGATTCTGGAGCACCGGTTTACCATTTCTGAAGAAGAATGGTCTTCGCCAAGATCCTCAGTCTTCACTCGCTCAGAGCCAGTTTGAATCGTTGATCTCAGGAAGCGGTTGCATAGAACTGATAATCATTTTCCCCATTATATTATATTTTTAATCTTAATAAAACATGTATACTGAATATTGGTAAAAACACTACTACCCTTTCCCGTCAACTAACAAGCCATTTATCAGACAATTGTAATTGTAATGGTAATATTATCTACCATGCTGATGGAAGGCAGCGAGGAGACTGTCAGATGATTAATGGCTTAGTTTTGGTGGCGTTAAAGTTAACAAGCTATCTTTTGTCCCAATTAACGACGGGCTTTAGGTTGTTTTGGACATCGACTGCCATTTTGACCTTGTCTGACTGATAAGCCTAACTATCGAGGCAGAAATAAATTGTGTCATCAGCGTAGATACCAAGTCAGCGGGATAGTTATTAATAAAAATAAAAAAACTGATAGGAAAGACTAAATCAATATCTGTTCTGCATGTATTCATTCGTCACCGCCACATTTAAGATATATTTGATTTAGGTGTGCATTAGTCTTTCCTAATGATTAAAAAATAATGCACAAAGTGTTAAAATACAAAATAAATCTTTATAAAACACAATACAACAATACAGAAGTTGAAAGTTTGAAGAGATCAAGTCTAAAAGTTCTGGCGCCTACAGGAGATAAAGAAAGAGTCCGGACAGAAATATTTATTTTTAGGGATGAGGAAATTTTGATCTCCTCTATTATTCGTTCATTTATTTTCTTATATCTTGGTTGTGAAAGCTTTCCGATTTGTATGGTCGAACTATGGCTTTGTATACCTGGCGATCTTTATCATCCGTCTGTTTATAGAGAGGATGAAATTATGGCCTACTTGTTATTTATTTTTATTTGTGTATTTCTCTGTCACCACACCCGTAATTCTTTTGAAAGGTGTACCATATTATACATTAAAATCTAAACGTTGTACACATATTTCACTAAAATATTTAATTTTTTACGATATTAAAGGTTAGGAATTAACCGGGTGTTTAGTGACTGCGTGTTTCTTCTCCTAATTTCCGTTTCAAAACTTATTTTCAGAGAAAATTGCGAACTAGAAATCCCCGGTAATATATTTTACGGTGTTAATTAATAAAATATACTTTTCTATTTGATATGGCTTTATTAGTCTATATTTATGAGATAAGGTATTATGTACATTATTTACATTATTCGGTCAATTGTCCTTATCTTTGTCACCATATTTACACGATCCTTCAGTATCTGTCTATATTTCAGAGATGAGGTATTATGTACATTATTTATATTATTCATACTATTGTCCTCATCTTTGTTGCCATATTTATCTGATCCTTCAATATCTGTCTATATTTCTGAGATGAGGTATTATGTACACTATTTACATTATTCGGACTATTGCCCTTGTCTTTGTCACCATATTTATCCGATCCTTCAGTGTCTATATTTCTAAGATGAGGTATTATGTACACTATTTACATTATTCAGACTATTGTCCTAATCTTTGTTGCCATATTTATCCGATCCATCAGTATCTGTCTATATTTCTAAGATGAGGTATTATGTTCACTATTTACATTATTCGGACTATTGTCCTCATCTTTGTCGCCATATTTATCCGATCCATCAGTATCTGTCTATATATCTAAGATGAGGTATTATGTACACTATTTACATTATTCGGACTATTGTCCTCATCTTTGTCGCCATATTTATCCGATCCTTCAGTAACTGTCTATATTTCTGAGATGAGGTATTGTGTACATTATTTACATTATTCAGACTATTGTCCTCATCTTTGTCGCCATATTTATTACAACGTTTCGGCCGTTGTACGCTCCGGCCTTCTTCAGGTGGTTGGAATGTCGAACTGAACCCTTTATTTCGCTCACTGCCATATCTTTGGTATATCGGGTCCGTACCGATCCTTCAATATCTGTGTATATTTCTGAGATGAGGTATTATGTACATTATTTACATTATTCGGACTATTATTCAATGAGGTCTTATTACTATAGCTTCTTGGCACATACCAGGGAGGGTTTATCATCTCTCAGTTGCGTCTCTGTCTTCGAGTACAGTGCGACTCAGTAGTTTCTCTCTCCGCGGATAGAGACGCAGCTGAGGAAAATAAATACTGTGAGGTGTCCAGTCCGGGGCAACAGCTGCCCAAAGTTGCACAAAAGAGGGGGATTGGTAGTCATACCGGTGTCGGCGCAACTGACGGTTGCGAGACCTGGGCAATTTTTGTCCTTGGCCGGGTGTACGGACTCGGGTTCCCACGTTTGTGTCACATCTCATCTCAGTGGAGAGACCAGGTTAAATGCCTACTAATGTAGCTTCTGTATCAAGTAGGATTTGTTAACCCCACATCTAACCTATTTTGAAGTAACAGTTGTCTTTCTTTTTCCTAGACTAGTTGCCAACCAATGCTAGGAGAGCTTTGTCTGCTCTGCTATTTTACCCAGAGTTGGATTGGGGAGAAGAATCGATTCTTGCCTTTCACTAAAAGAATTGTACGGAAATGAAGTCCACGGCTTTGGTTAGAATTTCAGCTTACAGCCACATCCCGTAAAATCACCGAAGTTAAGCAACGTCGAGCCTAGTCAGTACCTAGATGGGTAACCGCTTGGGAATACCAACTTTGATCCAACTTTAAATTTGGATGTGCGAGTGGTGCAATGGATAATGGCTTGGAATGGAAATCGGAAAGCCGAGTTCTAATTCTAGTCGGATTCGATATATTCACTTAAGGTGCAAATAACCTTTGCAAATATATGAATCCATCTCTTTTCTCCCGCCACCTAAGGGGTAATTGGCGGGACTTGTTTCAGTAAATCATTATTTCCGCCGCCCACCGAAAAACAAAAAAAAAACTTACAATCTAAAAATAATTTCTGACTTTAAATAACCTGTAAAGAGTTGATTAGTCATAAAAACGTTAACTAATCGGATGGAATTTGAACTCGCATCTCTAATATTTGTGCGACACGTACAGCTGTTTATATATGTTTTTTTGTGTAAGAACTGAATGTCTTAAAATTGTGTGCATAAACATAAAATAGTGACGTTCGTGTGTACAAGAATGTTGAGAGACAAAATGTTCGTCGTTGTAACGTGTGTGCGTCTGTTCAACGTATAAGATGCCACGTGCTTGTTTGCTGTCAAAGGTGAAGGAAGGCAATAAATTCAATAATCAATTTCCTGTAGGAGGAAATGAGCTGATAAACCTTTAAACATATTGGAGGTTTATCGAAGGGGGAAAAATATCTGCGGCGTGACTGACGTAAATTTATTTATTTCTTTTTCGCGTGTTGTGTGTGTGTTTTCTTTTTTGGTTTTTGGGGTTTTTTTTCTGCTTTTTTAGAAAAATACCTTAGCTTAGGATTATTTATTTTTATACTTATTTCTTGGGTGGTGGAGGTAGGATCAGAAAATATGATTTTTAATTTCTTATTTACTATTGGCTGTAAAAAAAAAAACAACAACACTATCTTGACTGTCACGTGGTATGCTTTCCACGCGATCTGAGAGGAAAATCACGTGACATTCGTATTAATTCAAAATTTGAAAATCTGAAAATCTTAGACCTCACCCGTCTTTTTTTTTTCTTTTCTTTTTCTAATGCGCAGAGCATGATACACGTTTAGCAAACACTTCTGTATTATACGTGGGCAGGAATTGTCTAGCTTTTTATCTATGTAGAGCGTAAATGTTTAGTTGTTTTTTTTGGGTTTTTTTTTTGTTTCGTGGCATATCAACACCTCTATGGGTTATTTAATGCCGAAATCTAAGTATTTGGGGCGCAATTTTATTTTATTTCTTCACTTTTATTTATTTTTTTTTTTTTTAAAGAAATAATAATCTGTGTAATGGATATGGAATGAGAAATTGGAGTGCCGTGTTCGAATTTCAGTCGGGTTCATTGCATTCACTTACACGCAAATGCCCATAAAAAAAGGTATGCATCTATAGCCACTAGCTATGAGTTGAATAACAGGTCACAATGGGTCCTATAGCCTTGGTTGGTAACCAGTCTTTCGCAGAAAGAAGCGGCAACCTACAGCGGGAAAATCTTCTGCCTCGATAATCATGAATCGTAAAAGACATGATCGCTTAAGCGTGTGTGACGTCTGGAACTTATCTGGCTGAGTGTATGGTTTTAGTCTTATTATTTAACCCATAGCTAGTTGGGTCAGAAGAAGTGTATGCATTCGTTTCCCAAGGGTATTTGCACGTAAGTGAATATATCGAACACAACTGGAATTGGAACTCGGCTCTCCTATTAACAATTCCGAGCCATTAACCATTTCACCAGCCGTACATTCAAGCTTATAGCCACCTGGTATTCCAAAGTGGTCACTCGTCTAGGTACTGACGAAACTTGAATGTATAAAAAGTTGTAAATTTCGTTGTATTGGATTGTATTTTAAAGGCACGGTACGAAATTTTAACAGAAATGCTGACAGCCTTAGATGACTTTGGCATCGACAAGATCATCAAAATAACAAATGAAATCTACAACAGAGGTGATATACCGGAAGACCTCAGCAGATATATCTTCGTGGCTATGCCTAAGAAAACAGGCGCAAACGAATGCGAACTCCACTTATGAGCCACGTGGCAAAACTCATCATCCGTATTCTAATGAAGAGAGCGTGAAGTAGAATCAGCCCGGAGATAGGACAAGAACAGTGGTAACAAAGAAAAGAATACTGAACTGATACGTGACATCTGTCCTTCTTTACGGCAGCGAATGTTGTACGATTTCCTCAAAGATGAAAAAGAGACTCCAGGCGACGGAGACCGAGCGTGTGAGCAACGATGAGATCTTAGAGGGGTTGCAAACAAGGAGGAGACTTCTAACTAATATCAGGAAGAGGTAATTGAAGTTTCTGGGACACATAATGGGGAAGGAGGGCCTGGAGAATCTGATACTCACGGGTCGAATAGAGGGAAAGAGAGACAAGAGAAGACAACACGTGACATACCTTGCGGACTTAAGTAAGTGGGTGACAGAAGGTGGTCTTGGGGAGGAAGCAGAGGGAAGGATGTAGCGGAACTGAAAGGCAGCAGTCTGTGGGTTCTACTGAACTGACTACAATTCGCCGTTCTAAGAGGCAACGAGTGGCATGCGTGATATGTAAGCAGAATAGTGGATGCTTACGCAAAAGTAGCAACAGTCCCTGGCAAAATGAAATACTGGACGAACGAGGAAAGAAAAGAATAGCCTACCTTGGAAACGTCCACGAATCTGCGCGTAATGTAAAGTCCGGATGCTCGACGACGAAAAAAAGAATCAAAATGGCGGCGCCCATGTTTTATGACAGGTGGTCTCGGACGACTAACGCGAAATTTCGTTGGCTAGTGATTCGTATGTAAATCATGGTCGGTCCTCGGCTGTATAAAGCGAGCCGTCTTTTGGGAGAGAGAGGGGGCGTTCTTGTTGGCGAGAAGCGAAGGCTGGGTGTGTGACCCAGTTTTGCCGTCTCTACGTGGCCTGTTATGTCAGACAGTCGTTGAACTGGATTTTGGCTACAAGTGTTGCGGTTGAGACGAATCTGTTGCAGACTTATTCCTACCGGAAATTGACACTCATTATTTGTTTTCTTTTGCTTTTACTTTTCGTTACCAAACACAAAGGAACTTGTTGAGAGTCGCAAGAGAAATCTGAAAGGACATGGCACATAAAAAGATAGAATAATGGAATTGCGATCCTAATTGAAAAATCGGAGAGCCGTGTTCGAATTTTCAGTCCAGCTCCTTATATTCACATATCTTGGGAAAGGTATAAATCTATCTCTTCTCCCCGTCCAGCTATGGGTAAATAGCAGGGCAGGCTGGGTTCTATAGTCTTGTGTGGCAACCGATCTAGAAGGAAAACTCTGAATTCAAAAATGTATGTAGTCCTGGTGAGGCACATCCTATGCAGCTAAGGATGGGTCGCACGTATTGATTCAATGATCCCAACTACGGTCGACTCCTTAAAGTTGTTTATAACAAGAAATGTAAATTGTCCCATTTTTATATCCTTTGATATCAGCCGGTTATTATCTAAAAGACCTTTTCCCAATTACAATAAAACTGTTATAGTTATTATTTTTAGTACTATTTTTATGTATGGTCCGCCCTGTTTGCCACTGAGTCCAAGTACACACTGCCCGGCCCAGGGATTGAACACGCAGTTACTGTATCACTAAATTTTACGTATTGCACTCCCTGTTTGCCACTGAATCGAAGTACACACTGCCCGGCCCAGGGATTGAACTTGCAGTTACTGTATCACTAAATTTTACGTATTGCCCTCTCTGTTTGCCACTTAGTCGAAGTACACACTGCCCGGCCCAGGGATTGAACTTGCAGTTACTGTATCACTAAATTTTATGTATTGCACGCCCTGTTACCACTGAGTCCAAATACACACTACTTGGCCCAGGGATTGAACTCGCATTTACTGTGTCACTAAATTTTATGTATTGCACGCCCTGTTACCACCGAATCCAAATACACACTACTCGGCCCAGGGATTGAACTCGCAGTTATTGTATCCCTAAATTCACGAATCAAAGTTTTAACCCGCTAGGCTATTGATCTTGAAAAGAAAGTCAACATCCTCTACCAAGTGTTCCAAGACATGAGATTTAAGATAAACCTTTCCAAAGCAAGAACTATTATCTGGATCTGGAATGAAAGCAGTGATGACATCAACCCTGAATCCATCATAAAAATGCAGATCGTGGGATTAGTAAATGCTAAACACTTCAACGTTCGGATCTGTTGTAACAAATTAAGTAGAAGAGAAAAACAAATTGAACATGGAATAGGCTGTACCAGAGGTAATTTTATCCAACACTGCAAATTGCTAAGAAACAAAAACATCAACCTGAAAACTCGTGTCATGTTCTTAAATAGCCTCATAAAATTGAGACTTTGATATGGATGTATGCATGGCGTTAGACCCGTTTAGAAATTTCTAAACTGTCAGATGTATAGAACCGCTTATGAATGATGACAAAAAAAAAAGCTTTGAAAGAGAAAGCCAGAGGGTTTTAGCAAAGATCATATTTCCTAGAACATTGTGAACTGGTTCTATGGAATCAGAAAAGAATAGCTGTACCAGATAACAGAAAGCACATCACTTGAGGAGATTCAGCAGCAGCAACAACTAAAATGGATGCCGCATATAACTTGAAGAGAAACTAAAGACATCATCAAAATGTTAACATTCCACACTACTTCATAACGATATATAATTTCAGTATCTGTCTATATTTCTGAGATGAGGTATTATGTACACTATTTACATTATTCGGACTATTGTCCTGATCTTTGTCGCTATATTTATCCAATCCTTCAGTATCTGTCTATATCTCTGAGATGAGCTATTGTGTACACTATTTATATTATTCGGACTATTGTCCTCATCTTTGTTGCCATATTAATCCGATCCTTCAGTATCTGCCTATATCTCTGAAATGAGGTATTATGTACACTATTTACATTATTCGGACTATTGTCCTGATCTTTGTCGACATATCTATTACAACGTTTCGGCCGTTGTACTCTCTGGCCTTCTTCAGGTGGTTGCTATAAATAAACGGTTCAGTTCGACATTCCAACCACCTGACGGAGGCCGGAGCGTACAACGGCCGAAACGTTGTAATGAATATGGCGACAAAGATCAGGACAATCGTCCGAATAATGTAAATAGTGAGATATAATTTTATTTTTTTTTATATTTCAAGAACAATTTTAAGGTAAAAAATTGTCAAAGAATAAATTTTTAATCCGAAGAAGTCCTAAAATAGGAAACCATCACACGAAAACTTTGTCCACTTCATCATATTTTCCCCTAAAATACACAAACACGCACATATTCACACACATACACACACACACAAAAGTGTGTATATATATATACACACACACATATATATATACACATATATATATATACACACATATATATATATATATACACACACATTATATATATATATATATATATATACACACATATATATATACACACACATTATATATATATATATATATATATATATATATATGCACACACATTATATATATATATACACACACACATATATATATATATATATACACACATATATATATATATATATACACACGCACACACATATATATATACATATATATATATATATACATATATATACACACACACATATATATATACACACACACACACACACATATATATATATATATATATATATATATATATATATTCTTCAAAAAATTCAAATAAATGAGCATACATGATGAAAAGATTGCTTCAAATTTAATAAAAATGTCAGAATCTTTATTGAATGGAATCACCAAAGGATCATTTGATTATTAAATTATATTTTTAATCCTTTTAAGAACCTTCAGATTTTTTTGTAATTTTTTTTTTTTGTATGATCAGGTGCCCATAAATTAGTATGGGATATTTTAGGGTTTTTTTTTTTTGCTGTGAAAATAAAACTGATTTGGAAATTCTTCCAAAAATAAAATAATTGTCAGATTTTGATGAAACTTTCAGGATTTATTCACAAATGAATTAAATTATTTCATAAATATTTCATTTTTAGAAAATATTGGAAAGATTTTTTTTTTTGACATCTGCTACACCCCCCCATTACACACACAATTATTTATTTTTATGAAATTTCGAGAAATTCATTTATGGGTTAATATTTATATTGGTTATAATACCACGTACTTGGAAAATTTAGATCATTAATTATATTTTGTAAAATAGGAACCAAAGTTACAGAAAATCTGCTCTGAAAAGTAAAATAATGAATGTAATAGGATTAAGATATTATTTAATTACGCTTTTAATTTTTTTTTATGAATGAAATATATTATGGATACTACTGTCTTAAGAAAAATCTTTTTTACCAATGAATAATGAATTTTTACAACAATTGTTTTCATTTTTTAATAAATTACAATAATTGAGAGTTTTAAATCTTTTAAAATGCTGTATTAATTTGTAAGGGTTAGATCATATTGTTATTAAGTAAAAAATATATTTACTTCTCATAAATGGAAAAGCTTACTACAATTCAGTGACCACCAGTATTTTAAAAATGTTGAATTGTGTGTCTGTGTGCGTGTGTGTGTGTGTGTGCTTATGTGTGTGTGTGTTTGTTTGTGTGTGTGTGTGTGTGTGTGTGTGTGTGTGTATAAACGTGCAAATTTTTGTAAATACGGGCGTCCATAAACGACATTATCAGAAAATAAGTGCAGTAACTATAGTCAAGTTAAAGCCAAAATACCTAAAATTCAATAAAATATTAGGTTACTTTGAATATTTTCCTAAATTTTAAAGATTTCTTTACAATGTTTTTTATACAAAAAAGGCGCTCACATTATATTCGTTAAGTAAATGTTACAGATATATCCCCATAGAAAAATCCCAAACATAATTCTATCAAGATAGTTGTCAACACCTAAAATCAACCACGTCTGTGTTAAAAATTGCATTTCTGCGATATTTTAAACTAACTTAAAAGCCACCTTGACGAGCGGTATTTAAGCTAGCTCCTGCAAAGGGTTTTTCGTTTTGACCTTGACCACAGTATATAGGGCGAAGTAGATGCGATAGGCATCAATAAACTACAGAAGAACTCAAAATTGGTCGCTGCATGTAAGTATTGCATTAATATTTAAGCTTACCTTTTAAAAATTCAACGATAATTTTTCTGTCGCTACTTAATTTAAAGATAATTTGATGTACGTAGGTCCTTACTTTCCGTACAAAACAATTATTTTATTTCATGGGTGACTCTCGCTAGATTTCGCATTTAATTTCGATTATTCCCAAATTTATTTCCAAGCTATAAAAATTGTTCTCGTACAAATAATTCGTCGCAAAAGAAATCCCTTAAAAAATCGCTGAAAAGAATCGCAGTAAGGAAAACTTGAGAATCTAAAATTTCAGGATTGGGGGTCTGGAATGTTTTTAATTTTCTCACGGAGTCGGCCTGATTCCAAAATGGTGTGATATGTTGGTCTACGGCCTCTAGGAGTAAAGTTGAAACACGGACACTTTCATTTTGAAACACTGTAATTTGAGAACAGTATTTTTTCATTTCAATATGAGCTAGTGAAAGTTAAAGAGTTGTGTCCCTTTAATTGTTTTTTATCAGTAGAAGCCAAGATGGCGGAATCTGAAAACAATCGCAGTAATGAAAACTTGAAAATCCAAAATTTCAGGATAGCGGGTCCGGATTCGGCCCGGGATGTTTTTTGTTTCTTTTTCAAATTTCATCACGGAGTCGACCTGATTCCAAAATTTTATGATATGTTGGGCTATGGCCTCTAGGAGTAAAGTTGAAAACGTGTGACACAGTGGCACACTGACATTTGCATTTATTATATAGACTAAAAGTAAATAGTATTGGTTTCAAATCAGTTTGATTAAACTTAAAATCAGCTGATCATCAAGTAAAGCTTCTGTAGTACCAGTTCACAAGATAGGAACAGTAATGGTCCTTGCTAAGACCTACGGGTTTCATTCGTTCAACATTATTTTTTTAATGATTGATCTGAAAAAACGATTGCATACAACTGAGAGTTTAGATATTTTTGAACGTATTTGACACCATGCACGACATCGATTTAACGCGTCTATTTAAAAATATAACTCAAGTTTTTAGGTTAATGTTTTAGTTTTGCAGCAACTTCAGCTTAAAGAATATACAAGAATGGAAATGAAGGTAGTGTAATGGATAGCGGCTCGGATTGAGGAATCGGAGAGCCGAGTTCAAATTCCAGTCGAATTCCATTACATTCACTTGAGAAAAGTATGAATCCTCTTCTTCTCCCCCAGCTATGGAAAAATAGCAGAAGGGACCTGGTTCTATAGAAAGAAATGGCATATATATATATATATATATATATATGGTTTTCGTATAAGACGTTCAACCATCTTCACACCATTTGTCGTAAGAATCATTAAAAAAAACCCTTTCAGTTATTCAGCTAGAAGGAGAGTAGGTTAAAACTGTTTTGTGTCAGACCCACTATCTTCCCAAATGAGCAATGGTGAGAGGAAAAATATCATTCAGGCCTTCACTATCTTTACCAACATTCATACTCTGGTTTCTGTTATACTCCTTCGAAATTAGATTCTGATGCATTCTGCGCGCTGGCCGGATGCGAAGGCCACAAAGGCAGAAAACGAAATAGCAAAAGTCGTTTTCTGATCATTAGGCTCCACGCATCACATCCGGTCTAAGAAGTGTGCTCCGGCTGTGGCCAATTGCGATGGTTCCCGCCGGAGAGAGAGAGAGAGAAAGAAAGAGAGAGAGAGAGAGAGAGAGAGATGCCTCTGAGGACTACCAGATCTGATTAAAAGCCATTTGATAACGACCAGAGTAATAGTTGCTGCGCGGTCGCCGGCCGTCACGCAGTTGCTGCTACTGTAACAGCCGCCATGACCTCGTCACCATAACAACAGTTGCGGCTCTGTCATCACACAGGACACTGCAAACGTCACCCTCGCCGCCTTCATCGCCACCACCCAACATGACCGCACCTCTCAAGATCAGGACAATAGTCCGAATAATGTAAATAGTGTACGTAATACCTCATCTCAGAGATATAGACAGATACTGAAGGATCGGATAAATATGGCGACAAAGATGAGGACAATAGTCCGAATAATGTAAATAGTGTACATAATACTTCACCTCAGAGATATAGACAGATACTGAAGGATCGGATAAATATGGCGACAAAGATCAGGACAATAGTCCGAATAATGTAAATAGTTAGCACTTCCTGGATTGACCAACCATATCGGCTATCCAGCTTCGACTTGAAACATTTCAACCTGGACTCCACCCAGCGGAGCAATCCAGCTTCAGCCTGAAACAAGCCTTCATCGATACCAACACACGCCGTCCCTACATCGACTCGTGTACAAGGCATTCCTTCCACATTCAACATCAGCGACCTGCGTCCCACAGAACAAGCCTACCAACCGTCAGCTCGGCCTACTTCGACTCGATTACAAGGCATTCCCTTCAGAGTCGACAACAGCGACCTTCGTTCCTCAAAACAGACCTACTTTGACTTATTTATAAGACAATCCCTTTACGATCGACATTTATTGATTGGCAGTATAACTTAAGTAGAAAAAAATAAGTACAAAAAGCAAAAGACCTCTCTGGACCTATCCTTTTGGGGGTTTTTAACCTAGTCGGGGGTTCCTGCGGTTACGGCCATATACGATGTATATTATTAGTTGATGATTGACAATGTAACGTCAGTTTAAAAAATAATTTAAAAAATGTAGGATGGCCATAAAACAGAGATGAAAAAACGAGGACGTCACAACGGGGCCCCCAAAAACACTCCCACCCACTCGGTCGTAAGTTTCAGGGGTAAAACGAGCAGGCCCTGCTTCTATTGTTTTTTCAATTGGTTTCTTTTTTTCATATTCTCTCAGACTTGCGTTTTAGTGACTTTATTGCCTTAATTGGGGTGAAATTATTTTTTGAAAAATATTTATATGCTACAGGTTGATGCATATTATTTGCCTTACGTCGGTATGGTAATGGTTAGCGGATCGGAACGTAAAATCGGCGAGCCGACTTCGAATTCCTGTTGAATTTGTTACATTCTCTTTTTCACAGAGACCCTTAGGAAATGTACGAATCCATCTCTTATACCCCCAACTACGGATTAAATTGCACAATTTAGAATTGGTTCTCTAGACGTGGCAACCAGTATAGAAGAAGGATATTTCTGAATTCAAAACCATATGTCGCCCTAACGAAGCACATACTATACAACAACGTAGTGCGGGGTTGTGATATCGACTTGGGTCAATGAGGTAGGTAGGAAAGTAGGTAGGTAGAAATTAATGTCTACCGGCCTAGAAATCGGAAACATTATCAAAGAAAAATTCGAGTACCATTGAATATAATGTTTATAGTAATAGTGAATGCTGCTAACCTCCAGGAGAGTGAACACTTACCGTTGACATGAAGTGGAAAGATTATATTGAATCAATTTCTAGGTCTACTGCTAGGAAAGTTGGTTCCTGTGTTCTGCTAGACAATTTTTCTCGACAGAATCTTGCACTTTAATAACTCTACAATTCGTCCATGAATTGAATATTGCTGGTATATTTGGTCGGGTGCTCCTTCAATGTCTTTAGAGATTTTTGATAAAATCCAAAGAAGAATTTGCAATGTTACCGGTTCTGGCCTAGCATCTCGGCTTTAGTCACTTTCCCACTGCCATAACACAGCTTCCTCGTGCTTTTTCTATAGATATTTCCATGGTAATTGTTCTGACCAGCTTTCCTCTTTGGTACCTCAACTTTACGAACTGAAGCGTCCTACTAGATTGGCGGGTAGGTCTCATCATTTTACAGTGGAAATGGCTAGATGTAACCGAAACTTCTATGCTGACGGTTTCTTCTCTTGCACTTCTCGTTTGTAAATATCTTTTCCAGCTTCTTTTTTTCCAGAACAGCAAATTTTAAATGCAATGTCAATCATTATCTTCTTTCTTAATTTCTGTTCTTTTATTGTTCTTTCTTCTTAACAATGTTTTACTTTCTATCTTTTTTTTTTTTTGTCAGATGTTTTCACAGTCAGTAACCCTTTCATATATACGATCCAATGCTGAAGATTTGGGTATAATAGTTGGCCAATTCTAACGCTCCAGGAAGTACTTGACTCCTTTTTCCATGCTTTAGCTTTAAAAGAGTTAGATCAGACCAAAAATGGTCACTATCGTCACCATATCGGGGCTTGATCTGCTCAACCCACACGTTCTTTCCTTGTTAGAAATAAAAATGTTTAACCAGTCTTGTGGGAGATGGCTACACGCATCATCAAATCATCTGTATTTCAACTGTACGAAGGAAGTTCCATTCAGAGAGCATTTTCCTAAGAACTCTTACTTTGTGGACAAGTCTTCCTCGTGGGTGCTTCACTGAACAGTACAATTTTAAGCTCTTCAAGTCAAGAATCAAAACAGCTATTTTTCTCTAGTTCCGATGAAAGTAGACGAGCTCAATGAGGCTCTATGTTTTGAACGTCTGTTGGGTCTCAAGTTCATTCCAGACCTCAAGTAGAATTCATATATATGATCCAGTGCTGAAAAGGCCAGTATAATAGTCGGCTCATCCTAATGCTCTAGGAAGTACCTGACTTCTTTTTACATGCTTTATCCTTAAAAGAGTTAAATCAGATCAAGAATGGTCACTACTGCAACTATATCTGGGCTGGATATGCTCAGCGGCTTTATCGACCTGATTGGTATTAAATGATTAAGAAAAGAGCTGCATAATATAATTACAATTTTAATGTTTTAATACATATATATATATATATATATATATATATATATATATATATATATATATATATATATATATATATATATAGTTTATGTAAACTTAGGTAATCCGTATTGGTAGACCTGAGGAGGATGATATCCAGAGAGCTCAATGTGAAATTCAGACCAGATATATTTGAATAAAAAACAGACCACGTTAAGATTCCATGTAATAAGCTATTTCACCATAACCCCTTTAACAGGGTTCTGGATCATCAGACTTTACTTCCAAAAGCTGAAATGAAAAGTGAGAAGAAATTTACACGTTTTTTACGGACCTCATCAAGTCTACGTAAAGTTAACGAAGTGAGGGAGTGAGGTGGGAGAGAGGATATGAGTGTGTCATATGTATCATTTTAGTTTCCTATTTTAAGCCCAGTGTGTCGGCTAGATGTTGCTCAAATTTAACGCGTCTCGTCTCTAGATATAGATGGCTAAGGGGTGAATGATAAGAACGGCATTAAAGGAAGAATTTACAACAACCCCAATAAATTACACAACAGGTTTCATTCAAATTCTTAGACGCTGTCAGTTTGCGTTACTTTAGCGTGCATATTTGGGAGGTTAAGGTTTGATAAATATCTAAATGTTTAAACAATCTACGAAGAAATTAATTTGAAATTCGGTGGAGCTTTGGTTATTTTCTATGAAGCAGTCGATTGTAAAAATCCATAGACAGAACATTGAAAGAGCAATCCATTTTATATTTAGTAATTTTTTTTTTCCTAAAACTTTTATCTTATAGCTTGTTAGGTTGACATCTATTCGTTTGATTTTTGTTCATTAAGTAAACTCGTGATTGTTTTTTATTTTTGTTCATTAAGTAAACTCGTGATTGTTTTTATGTACCCAATTATCAACTGTTATTCCCATTTAAATAATATATATATATATATATATATATATATATATATATATATATATATATATGAGCATTTCACCCGAAGCAAGGCGTGAGTGCCACTAGCACGCAAGGGGTTACAGAGAATGGGAGCAAGGGTAAGGAGGCGTGATAGAGGAAAGAATGAAGAGAGGGACGGGGAATAGATCAAGGCATCTGAAGATGTCGATTGACTTTGTATTTGAATAGTTGGAGATTATAGCTATCAGGAGAGCAAGTAAGAGGAAGAGAGTTCCACAGACGGGACATACGAGACGTAAAGTTATTGGAATAGAAGAGACAGCTTAACCGTTTCGACAGTGAAAGGGTGAGACTCAGATGCCAACCTAGTAGCACGCTTAAATGCATCGGAAACCAGCGAAAGTAGTTCGTCGGAGCAGTTACCGTGAAAGTATTTGTTGAAAAGACAGAGGGGAACGACAGCACGTCTGTGAGAAAGTGGCTGTAGACGAGACCCAGGATCAGGACCAATCACATTTCATACCCGTCTCTGGATTTTGTCGAGGACCTTGAGACGAACAGCGGGGACTCCTGACCATATATGGCAGCAGTATTCCATGTAAGGGCGAATGGTTGATTTATAGATTTGAAGGATAGACTCAGTCAAGAAAAACTTCCTGGTGCGACACATAGAACCAACTTTCCTTGCATTAAATGAAGCTATTGATTCAATGTATTTGTTACCAACTTTCCTTGTCGAAATAATCGTATTACAATAACTATGTGAAATGTCTTCTGCCAGTCTTGGGGAATTCAGGTAAGTGTTACTGAGAGAATATGGTTATGTATAATAAAAAATGTATTGCTAATGATTTCTCTATAGATTCCAAAAAGAATTATTATTGAAATGTATTACATATTTGTTATGGTTCGGTTCCTTGTACCACGGTGATAGTCCAAGGTAGAACCAATAAAGAAGAACTCGAAGGTGGATATGGAATAACACAGATATATTACAAACAGGAATATATACAGAGAGGTAGAAAAGTGTTAGTACGAACAATCAGGTTTAGTAGTAATTGTCTGAACGCGACTCTGTTTCGGACTGCCTCTGACTCGACTGACTGACTCACTTGCTCTGACTGACTGACAGACTCCTGACGGACTTCACTCCAGACTTCAGACTGAACTGAGACTTCAGACGTAACTGAGACTTCAGACGGAACATTATTTAGTCACACCCCATGAGGGCATCATGTGTCACAAGGCCGGTTAAACGTGGGATCTCCGAGCCCGTGGGCTCAGCCAAAAATATGGCCTTTGAACCCGTATAAACGGGTTCAGGGTCGGTTTATCTCCCCAAAAGAGACTCCGCCCTTCGGCGTAGCCTCGTTCGTGTTCCTCCCCGCCCGAAGGCAGAGAGTTCAACCGATCAGCCGGTCAGCCGGTCGTCCGACTTCGGACTGAACGATATTCAGTCACCCTCCCACGAGGGCGTCATGTGGCACAAGGCCTTTTTAACGTGGGATCTCCGAGCCCGTGGGATCTCCAGGCCGTGGGATCTCCGAGCCCGTGGGCTCGGCCAAAAATATGCCCATTGAACCCGTATAAACGGGTTCAGGGTCGGTTTACCTCCCCGAAAGAGAATCCGCCCCTCGGCGTAGCCTCGTTCGGGTTACTCCCCGCCCGAAGGCAGAGAGTTCAACCGATCAGCCGATCAGCCGCACGTCCGACTTTAAACTGAACTCCCTGATTTCTCTTGAGGCGCAGTATTTATTACTTATGGAATAGTCCATTATGTTATTATGTGTAAGGTCCCATAACAATATTGTTCATCCAACTTTTAAGAAAAAAATAAAGCTTTATTTATAGTGATTCACAAAGTTATGCTTAGATGTGGTCTAATATATGGAGCATCCAGTGAGAATCTCAATTCAGTCGTAATTGATCTCGCGAGACAAGCTTGTTAACCATCAATCCACATCGAAGTTCCTAGCTGACTTCCTTTATAAGTGTCCAGCTTCGCCCACCTTGAGGCAGTGTAATTGTTAGCAAGCTTGTATCGCTAAAAAAATTATGACTGAGTAATAAGTTCGATTCACACTGGGTGCCCACTACTTTCGGCCTTGTGCCACATTTAAGTTACGCTTGGAAAATAACTATAAGTGTCCAGCTGTCTTCATCTCTGAGAAAGTGAATCAGATTCGGCTTTCTTATTGCACACATTAGCCCCAAGTATATCCGATAATGCCAAAAGTTCATTTGCGAGCTTTATACCCCCCCTCATATCATGGACAACACTGTAATCATATCTTTAATTTTAACAATAGCAGATGCTGAGGATATCATGAACCAAGCATGTGAGATACGATGAGGTCTTGGAGAGGATGCAAACAAGGAGGAGACTTATGCTTAACATAAGGAAGAGCAGGTGAAATTTCCGGGACACATGATGAGAAAGGAAGGCCTGGAGAATCTGATACTCACGGGACGAACAGAGGGGAAAAGAGACAGGAAAAAGCAGCACGTGACATGTCGATGGCGGGGCGTGGTTTGGGAGAGTTGGCAGAGACATAAAACCTGTTGAGAGCCACAAAGGATAGGAGGAAGTGGAGAGCCATGATCGACTAAGAGCTGAAAGGACACGGCGCATAGATTGATTCCGACTAGAAAAATAGTGGTTAAGCTGTTGGGATTAACACAGACTAAAAAGCTGTACGTCAAAATAACAAAAAAATCCCATTCGATATATGTATTATCTTTTACTCACTTGTCACCTCCCAAAATAGATTTTTCAGCGAATCTGAAGGCATGGAGAAAATAGTAATTCTTAGGTTTTTTATTCCAGACATCAAAAGAATTTGTTGACAACAGTCGAGATATACCGTTTCTGATTCCATTTATGACCCAAATACACTGAGGAAAATTAGTTTTCACGCATCACTTCCGGAATGAAAAGGAAAGAAAAATATTTCGACTGAGTAAACAAAAAAATACAACTCGCTGATCGGACATATTTGCATAAAATACACCATTTTAGTAAACACTAAATGATTTCATATATATATATATATATATATGTGTGTGTGTGTGTGTGTGTGTAAAGTGGACATTGAAGTCAACACTCAAAGGCGACAGACTGTTTTATGCAATCGTCAGGTCCTTACGATTGCGTCTAGCATGGAATACTCTGTCGCCTCTGAGTGTTGACTTCAATGTCCACTTTTATATATATATATATATATATATATATATATATATATATATATATATATATCGGTTGAGCACTTTGGAAAGAAAGCGCGGATTTGTAAACAGTGACTACTACTGCTGATAGTGCAAGACTCTCCTAACGAATTGGGTCCTCTCGGTCATTGGCGTGTTTATTTAAAAATAAATACGCAAAATTCACCCTCCTCGCCACCGGCCACCAATATCTTAGGGGTAGAATCTCCAATTGATGCCAAACGAGCCGGGTTTCGATCCCGGCTTGAAGCGATCGGATGTATAGCCACACTGATGAGTTGCGAAACAGTCTGTGGATGACGATATATATATATATATATATATATATATATATATATATATAAGCAGCATATCTTCATTGAAGAATGTTTTTTATAATAATCATTTCTAGTTCTCTAATTAGCTTCTTGAGTTGAAATTCATCAAGGAAGGCGCCGTAATTTTTGTTAATTTGATTACTTTCGATCTCCGAGATCATTCGCAAAGGTGAATAGAGAAAACAAACTTAAAACAACTGTGATGGTTGTTGTGGTGATTTTTGTAAACACGTGTGAACGCGCGTTGCTATAATTATTTTTAATTTTTTTAATTTATCTGTTGTAGCTATAGTGTTTTTTTTTTGTACAAGCGTCCACAGTGTAATTGAGCTAACCAGAGATGATAAAAAGTAGCATGGCGTTAAACGTTAGTCAAATACTTTCTAAAACATTGCTACCACACTCGTAATAATTAATATATCACCATTACAAGGATCACAGTTACATTAACATTGTTTTCGCAATTCACCCCTGAGGATGATCTCGGAGGAGATCGAAAGTACTTGGGTTAACGAAAACTTAGACACCTTCTTCGATGAATTTCAACTTAATATCAAGAAGCTAATTAGAGAACTAGAAAGGATTATTATAAAAATCATTAGACATATGCCTATTTTATTCAATGAACCATGCTTGAATATATATATATATATATATATATATAAAAACAAAAATACATAAATGAAATAGGATTTAATAATGGCAGAAATATCTTAAACATATTTAATAATTAATCCTCCAAATAATAGATAACAAACCCCACCCGGTTGCTAATGAACTAATCCAACAACAGTACCTGAATACCCAAAAATATTATCCATAAAAACTAAAAATAACAAGCGGCTTACTTCAAACCAAAACATACAGCCATAATGACAGTTGGCGATAACAGAAAGGATTCAGCAAGAAAAAAACAAAAGAAATATTATTAAACGGAAAAGGGTCGTAGGTTTTTATAGCACATGCATCAATATACATACATACATACATGCATAATATATATATATATATATATATATATATATATATATATATATATATATATATATACAATCATTTTGCAAAGATGCTGAAAAAAAAGGTCAAATAATTTTATCGCTCCAGGAAGTAACTGACTCCTTCTGCTTTGCCTTTACGAGATTCAGATTAGACCAACAATGGATTATATATATATATATATATATATGTGTGTGTGTGTGTGTGTGTGTGTGTGCTAGCACGAAGTCACAAGTCATCATGACCGATGGTTTGAGTGTGCTCTCCTTGTTCAAATTGTTGAACACGCTAGATAACATACTCTCCCCCAGAAACAGTAACTAAGATCTCCTCAGCATAGTCGCAGTGTTGAATAAACTCAAAATGTGCCAGTTCCACCGTCTGTAAAAGGGATTAGCTAGCCGCACTAATATACGGGTATCCTGAAATAAATTCAATTCCCCACTTCCAGACAAACACTTAAGAGCTGAATTAAGCTGGGTTCAGACCAACTTGAAATAGACGATACCCATGTTGAGTTAATTTTGTTTTTTGCTGTAATATATATATATATATATATATATATATATATATATATATATATATATATACTTTCTGTTTGGTTTAATCTGACTCTTGTAACGATAAAGCATGGCAGAAGGAGTTCCATATTTCCTGGACCATTAGATTATGCTCACCATTTTTAACATCTTTAACATTAGATTGCATATATGAGTTTTCCTTAAAGTTTGACGGTAATATGTTCTGTATCTCAATATACTATCCTTAAACCTCAAGGGAGATTCATATATACAATTCATTCATATCACAAACATTATTACCATTTTAAGAGCAACCCTCTAACTTGAGTGGCTCTTGAGAGTGAATTTTAGTTATAAAGAAATATGGACCATGTATTTATATTGTCCTTTTCTCTTAATAAACTCTTCACATTCTCTCACTCCCAGTAACCCCTTACGTCTTAGTGGCATTATTGCCTTGCTTGGGGGTGAAATGATTTAAAAACTTTATAAAGCTTATTACTCGACCCCACCTCCTACCGAACCAGTGCTCAGTCAATATTGAATCAAGTATACATGCTAAAAAGGAAAGTTTTCACATCCACTATACATAAGGTGCCACCGTGTCTCGACTGGACTTTCCAAAACCATTCATCACAAAGAGTGTAAAAATCACTTCCACGGACTCAATTAATTTTCACGCAAACTTTACTTCTTTTAAATAAATCCTGGAATTCGGCAAAAGAACAATTTCCCTTTATTTTTCTTTTGTATATTTTATAATGTTGAAAACAGGTCGTTTTATTTTATTTTATTTTCGCCACTCTCTGATACATCGACTTGTTCTTATCTTTAGCGTATATTTGTTCATTTCACTGCTGGTTTTTCTGGCTTCTTTCTTTCTTAAGGGAGGGAGCCAAGGTAAAAAAAAAAAAGCCTTGGCTCACTCAAAGGCAGATCATAGTTTGTGGGAAGATAAATTTTCGAAGTCAGAGATAGACATTTATAACGCCCGCAACAACAGCAAACACAAGTGTATTACAAGTTCCGTTTAAAAATATTTGACTACTACGATCTTTTTGTTTGTTTTATTTCTTCTTTCATGTATCCAAACAACGATTTTCATAAAAAAAACCGTAGCGGTTCGAATGAGCAGAATGTCTGCCGGAACAAATTAACTAAACAGTTGAATAAAACGAACTCGATGAGGTTTCTTTAATTTTCTAGCGTGTTGATAATTGTCATTTGTTTGTTCTGAATTAAAATCTCTCTTCTTGGCGTCAAGGCGCTCCCACACAATCTTACAGATACGTATATTCATTGAGTTATGAGTAAGATGTCGAATGTAATATTGTCTATCCAATCGAGATGACACTTTCGAAATGTGATTTTCTACAGAAAGATAGAAACATAGCAGATGAGGGTAAAAAAGAGTTTAAAAACGCTTTTTTAAGAAAGCGTTTTGAGTACATGCGCTAATTTTTGATTGGTTTAAAATTATTTTTTATGCATGAAAAAGCTTTTTTGAAGATTTTATTTTAGCTTTAATTGAAAGCTAAAGGATTAAATTTACTATTTCCAATAAGAAAAATACCCTGGCGTATTTCAAACCGAAATTATATTGATTGGAATCAATGATCTTTTGTTGTTTTTTTCTAAAGTAAAATGGCTGATGAGAGCCATTTTAGTCGCCTTACATCGCAATGTAATTTTCTATTAAAAAATCTTCCAAAAATAAAATATGCTTTTCTGAAACTTTATTTGAGGAATATTAGAAGATTTAAAGTATAATTAATCTGATTTGGAGCAAATATTATTTCCTTTAAGTTTAACATTACGTTACTTTGCAATTAATAAATAAGAAAATGTAAAGAAATAAAATTCAAACACAATGTTGTAAAAGAATCTTTGAATATAACTAACAATAGTTAAAAAAAAAAAATGTCGACGATATTGAGCCAATAGTTAAAGATAAACAAAGTAAACATTACAAAAATGCTTACCTCGAATTCCGAAAATTAAGGGTAAATTTTGGTTTTGTTTCCCGAGCGCTAATATCCCTTAAAATCTTTCCAAAATTGTCATAATTCCGTGCAAATGTACATGCTGAACTCGAGTTAACAATTAAATTATGAAGAAACCTTCATAATTTTGGAGTTATCGACAAGAAAAAATCGGACTTCTTGTTGGTCATTCGTCCCCCATTACTGCCATCATGATTACTCATTCACTGCATAGTACCTACGCAGGCGTAATCAGAAAATGTGGCCTATTTACTTCTTTTACAGACTTTCCTTGCAGAAAATCACTACGCACTACCGTAAAGAAATGTATTTTTTTATGGTAAGTGTAGTTTTATTTATAACAAAAACAAATTAAATAATACAGCAGAACCTTTTTTCCGTTTTGAATAGCAAAAAAAAAAAAAAAAAATTACATTATAAATTTTACGCTTAGATATAAATAAATTAAAATTATGCCACTAAAATTAATTTTAACAAATGTAATACATCAAATGTCCTTAATAACTCTTAGCGAGATATCCTTACACTTGCTAAATAATTTTTTTTAAAATAAAAAGAAAAAAAGAAAAATCGTTGTATGCCACGACTTATCTTAAAGATAAACAAATATGAACAAAAGATTATAAAAATATGTACAGTGTAACCCGGATATAAGAGACCCGGATATAAGAGAAACACGGATATAAGAGAGATTTTCTCTGGTCCCAAATTAGAGCCTGTGTTAATGTATATAAATTAGACCAAACCCGGATATAAGAGACTTCTTCTCCGGTCCCGACAACTCTTTCATATCCGGGTTACACTGTATATTAAATACTAAAAAAATAATAATAACTTTACAAATATTATAAAATAAATAATAATTTATACAAAGTTGACTAGTAGTACAAACGAAACAAAATAACGATATAACAAAACTGAAATTACGTTACTTTGCAATTAATAAATAAGACAATGTAAATTAATAAAATTCATACCAAATATTATTAAAATAATCTTTGAATATAAATAATAATAGATAAAGTATTCGACAATAATGAGCCAATAGTCAAAGATAAAAAAATAAATATTACAAAAATGCTTTCCTATAATTCCGAAAATTACTACCACTTTCGTAAAAACAGCAACAGATAAATAAATGTTACGCTTAGATAGAAATAAATTAAAATTTTGTACATGTTTGTCTATCTTTAGACGTAGATTTTTAAAACAAAAATGGTGGTGATTTATTTTTTTAATAATAACAAACATTTTGAGGATAAACTTCGTTTTTATTAAGTTTGGGGCCCTTTTTTGCTATGTTGTTTTTTCAATGAAAAAGTGAAGATAACTAGTTAACATCAAAAGATCTCGTTAACATATTAGCAAAGCAAATGAAAATTGCCTCAATCTATGGTGTGGATCTTTGAAATATTTCAAAAGTCTCCCTAATGGCAGTTCTTTCATTTCAAATAGATGTTTATTAATCACAGTTTAAGAACAAGGTCGAAAGTGTAGGGTCTTCTTCTTTATGTGTTGTTTCCTCCCAGAACGCTAGCGATGATGGCTCTCCACAATTTTTTGTCCCTTGCAGCTCTAAATAAATTCTGTCTTTTCCTCATTTTTAAACCCTGTTCCGCTAATCCATTTTCTCAAGCTGATCAAGTATGTTATGCGTTGTTTTTCCTCTGTCCTTCTTGAACTCATTCAGTTTTGTGGGCATCAGATTTTCCAAACCCTCCTTCCTCATTATCTGACCCAGAAATGTCAACTATCTTTCCTGACGTCAACTATAAGTTTTCTATTTGTTTCCATTTTCTCTAAAACATCATTGTTGCTCACATATTCGGTCCGTGGTATTCTCAGCATCTTTCTGTAGTACCACATTTCTGTTGCTTCAAGTCTCGTCTTCATCTTTGTGGAAATTGTCCCGCATTCTCTACCATACAGTAGAACAGATATCAAGTAACAGTTCAGTAGACATTTCTTTGTCTCTAACGAACTTTTTTTTTTTTTTTTAGTTTTAAAACTCAGCTTAGCTTTCGAAAGGCATCTTTGGCTATCCTAGTGCGCTTTCGAATTTTTTGTCCTCTGTTAGAACACTTCCCAGATATTTAAATTTTTGTGCTTGGCTGATTTTGTTACCTCTGGTTTGTAATTTGTAAAATAAGACATATCTCGGCTGATTTACAGGCAAATACTCAAGAGCGAGAGCCGGATGTGAACGGGACAAAACCCCGTCACAAAATGACCATAATCTTCATTTACAAATGTTCCCGACACACGTGTTCCGGTCGAAAAATAAAATAATATTTAAAGTGTTCTATTTTTCGTCCAATAAAAATGCTTCCCTTCTAATTATACTCGCTTCGTTTTTCGAGCCTGTTAAGCCATAAAAAAAAAAACGCTATGAAAGGGGTCACACGGAAGTTCAACGGGCAGTCAACAGGTGTCCGGGGTAGAGACCTGTCGCGGTCAGCAGCTGACAGCAGGGGAGCGTCAACCACCGTCAACATGTGTGAACTACTATGAGAGATCGACCTAGATCCGAAGCCGGCTTATGAACTTTACCACAAGGTAGCTGTCCCAAACCCTCACGTTCCTGTTGAAATAAACCACGTAAATCTATTTCTGCTGTTGTCGTATTTCTTTCTTGCAAGCATACGCTTGTCTATAACATTTGCATTTCGGACTGATCCATTTACTAACCAAGCGTCAGTTACCAAGCGAGAATTGAGCCTACTATATAGTGGTACCCTCTTTACCTTTTTTTTCTCTGCCTTTAAAATAGTTTGGCACAAGACTATGATAAGACGATACCTTGTTAGGATTAAAGCCACCGTACAATATTACTGTTCTATGAATTAGCTATTAGAATAGCGAGGTTTTTACAACTGCTTGCGATATACATGGGATGGGTCCGGTTCATAAAAACGAATGTCATTTGTTAAAAAAAACTGGCTTCACCGAAAGCGTTAAATCAAATCCTCACTCCATCGAATGGTTCGCTTCAACGGAAAATCAAGGTATGTGTGTGTTGGCGGCAACTGTTATATCTGAATGGTACTTTTCTTAAATTATGTATCATTTAAGAATTACGCTCGTTAATTTGATGGTTAGTTATTTACGCCGAGGATTGACTAACAACCAGTCAGTTGGTTTGCTTAAGAGGAATATTTAACGTCGAAATAGATTAAAGCCCGAAAATTCATTGCCTTTTTTTCGGGTAACGAAAATAAAAAAAATAGAATATAAATAAAATCGATTAAAATAATAGGTACACCACAGAAAACGCGATACCTAAAGTGTAAAATTAATTTTTAAAAATGAATAATCTTTCTAGAAGCTTTTATTTTAGTTTTAATTTCAAGCTAATAGATTAGAAATAATATTTTCAATAAGCAACATATTTTGTTACTTTTCAAATCTAATTTAAATTGACCGGAAGGAAATTTTTGTTTGTTTACTGAATCTTTTTTTTTTTTCTAAAATAGCTGATTATCGCCCTTTTTTAGTCGTCTTTCATCGCAATGTAATTCTCTTTATTAAAAAAAAATCTTGTAAAAATAAAATATAATCTCCGAAATTTTATTTGAGAAATATTAGCTGATTTATAATATAATTAACCCGATTTGAAACATTATTTCCTTTAAGTTTAAAATATCGCAGAAGTGCATTTTTTTTAACACATCGGTAGCTGTTTATTCAAGTTATTCATATTTTGACAGTTTAATGAGAGATTGATGTTTATCTAATGTTGTTTATGGAGACTTTAGCGGTAAAAATAATTGAATATGACGTGATCGCCTTTTAATTTTTAAGTACTCAGTATTTGAAAGATTTAAGAAAATATTCTCCATATTCTTTTATTGAATTTAGATGCATTCGGCTTTAAATTTACTGTAATTATCGCTCTTCTTTTATTTTCTTATAATGTTGTATGTGGCCGTCTGTTTCCATATAGACGGCCATATACAACATTATAAAAAATCTGCGTGTTTATACACATACAAAACATTCAAAGTTTTTTTAAATACTGGTTTTTGATGATTTGAATTAAGCTTTTCCCTTTATAATTAGTAAATATAGTTTTTACTTAATAATAATATCACCTAAAAGGTGATACAATTAATATACAATTTTTAAAATTTTAAAAATAATAAATTGTCCTAATTAAAATTTTTAAAAAATTAAAATAATTCTTATAAAATTGATTATTCATCGAATTTTTTTTTCTTACGACAATATTTTCCTTTATATATATATCTTATATATAAAAGCAATTAAAACGTTTTCTAATTAAATAATGTTATAATTTTATGGCATTTTTTAAAATTTTGCCATTCAGAGCAGATTTTTGGTTAATGGTGTTTCTCTCTGACAAAAACAAATTGGCGATTTAAATTTTCCAAGGCGTCTTGCTTTTAAGTACAGTGTAACCCGGATATAGGAGAGTTGTCGGGACCGGAGAAGAAGTCTCTTATATCCGGGTTTCTCTTATATCCGGGTTTGGTCTATTTTGTTTAGGTAAGTATGGGCTTGAATTTGGGACCAGAGAAAATCTCTCTTATATCCGGGTCTATTATATCCGGGTTACACTGTAATAAAATATGAAGAGGGTAGAGTTTTAATTTCTGGAAATTCCATAAAATTAAGTGTGGTTAACAAATGTAAGAAAAAATAATTTTTACATGATTTTCTAAACTACAAAATTTCAGAAATAATCTCATTCACTTGTGAATAAGTCCTAACGATTTCATTAACATCCGACAATTATTTGATATTTGCAAGAATTTCCAAAACAAAGTGTTTTTCTTTAAAGCCACTAAATTTCTCATACTAATCTTTGGCCCACCCGTTGACGCAAGAAAGAGAAGATTTTTTGCCAAAATTCAGAACATGCTAGAAAGTATTTAAAAATGTCATTAAATAATTAAAAAAAGTACTTTGGTCTTTTCTCTTAATAATAACATAAACATTTTGACGATGAAACTTGTTATATAGGAATAAAGTTTCGTTGCCGACATTTGAGTTTGAACATAGCTCGCCAGTGAGCAAACACAGGCGATCCCATTATTGAATTAAGTAGACCACGTGACCATAGAGGAAACGCATATATAGGAAGTCGCGTGACGTCTAAATGGTCATATTTCTTGTCTATCCTCTATTATTATTATTCGGGTCGCTATTTCTACTCTGTCCGCTAATTTCTACTCTATCGGCTATTATCCATACTATTCACTATATTATTTCTCTATTCGGATCACTATACAGATTACTATTCGAACATTATCGAGCAAGTACTATTAACGCGAGTGTTATTCGAAGGTGTCTGTCACTAGTATTGTTCAACGGCGTTACTATAGTTGTATCTGCGATTACAAAGTCTCTAATACAACAAGCATTACAAAAGTGACAACGAGTATTTGTTGGCATCACAAAAAAAAACTTTATTTTTTATAAAGTTTGGGACCTTTTTAATCATGGTATGCTCTTTTTCAGGACTTTTTTTGGAGTGGGGTACGTACTTTTTAAAATATTTCGTTTATATCTACTTGGCTTGCATTTTAGGTGAGATAAATTTTTAAATGTTTTTTCATCATTTTTACTCGTTTTTATATATTTCACGAATAAAAGGAAAATATAAATCAACATTATTACGTGAATGAAGATTTCAGTGATTAATATATGTAAAAAAAAATGTATTAATTATCGTAAATAAACAAAAAAAAAAATGAGAGATAATTTAAAAAAGTTATCTCCCTTTAATTTTCTAAATTTTAGTATTCGATTAAGTGAGCAATCTAATGGTTTCAGTGAAGTCGGTTTAGGGGAAAATTTCATTCGCTATTATGATTACCTGTCACACAGAACTAAGCAGTTGTGTTGCGTAGCAATACGATTCCTCATGCATCCATAGGAGTTAGAGATAGATTCCTTTTCATTTTAAGTCAATTTAATGACCAGAATTTTTCAGGATTCCTGTTTCCAGCCCGCTTTTAAACTGGCAAACATATAATTGTAAATAATCATAAAACTAGAGTCCTTTGAAAAACTGACCACAGCTGAATGCGTGGTCTCATTTTTTGGAACCCAAGTGGAGGGATAGGGGTGGTTTGACCGTAGACGGTATCCATATACTGAGTCAGGAAGTCGGGAATCATTGAGGAATAGACGAGCAGTGAGTGAGTCAGCAGTCGCCGAACCGGTAGGGTAGTGAATGTAAGCGTTCTTTCTCCATGGCATGAAGTTAGATAACAGTTCATCTTCTCGAAGCCGAACGAAGACATTGCTGATTAAATGAGAAATCGTATTGTTTGCTATTTCCCAGTCACTGTCTTGAAAAAGCATTTGTCGTTATTCGTTGTTGAATTCGATCACGGCCAGTGAGACAAACCTGTGAGCATAATGAGCCGGGTGTATACGCATATACAGCTGACCCTGGATGTCATCACGGCTTGTGCAGTAGCGTGCATCGACACAGTTGTGTATCTAAAATCGTGGTTCCGTTTCCAAAATGATTAAGTTATGAAGCATTCACTTTCTGGGGAATTCATTCGAGGAACCATGACTTGTTATCAAGACCGCTGTGTGCCGAATAGTAAGACACGCCTGGCTAATTGCGGTTTTGTCGTCCCAAAGCAAAAAAATTCATTGCTGTCCACTGATCAAACCGGTTGTCGTATCTGCGCACGCCAGAACGTTCCAGCCATCATTTTTTTTACATCATTCGTAGCCGGCCAAGAATTATTGAAATTCTGGCATTACCCCAAGTACAGCATTTTTTTCCACCTGGCCTGGTTGAAGTGAGCACTTACAAACTATGCTGGTCTCGGAAAAACAAAGGATGTTGCTTCATCCGTTTGTGTTCATCTTGTAAATCGGACATAATGCTAAATCCGGCTTCCGGCTGAATTATAAAAATATTTAAAAAAAAAAAAAAAGAAGTGTATATTATTTCTTTTAATTCTTCCGCAGGTATCTACTTGTTATTTATTTCATCCACAAGTTACTTATTCTTCTACCCTTTCTTCTTCTTCCTTTAATCTTCTTTTGCTTCTTCCTTTAATCTTCTTCTTCCTTTAATCTTTTTCTTTTTCTTCTTCCTTTAATCTTCTTCTTCCTTTAATCTTCTTTTGCTTCTTCCTTTAATCTTCTTCTTCCTTTAATCTTTTTCTTTTTCTTCTTCCTTTAATCTTCTTCTTCTTCTTTCTTTAATCTTCTTTTTTTCTTCTTCTTCCTTTAATCTGCTTCTTCTTTTCCTTTGATCTTCTTCTTCTTTCTTTAATCTTCTTTTTTCTTCTTTCTTTAATCTTCTTCTTCCTTTAATCTTCTTTTTTCTTCTTCTTCCTTTAATCTTCTTCTACTTCTTCCTTTAATCTTCTTCTTTCTTTAATCTTCTTCTTCTTTCTTTAATCTTCTTTTTTTCTTCTTCTTCCTCTAATCTTCTTCTTCTTTCTTTAATCTTCTTCTTCTTTTCCTTTAATCTTCTTTTCCTTTAATCTTCTTTTCTTCTTCTTCTTCTTTTTCTTCTTCTTCTACTTCTTCCTTTAATCTTCTTCTTCCTTTAATCTTCTTCTTCTTCTTTCTTTAATCTTCTTTTTTTCTTCTTCTTCCTTTAATCTTCTTCTTCCTTTAATCTTCTTCTTCTTCTTTCTTTAATCTTCTTTTTTTCTTCTTCTTCCTTTAATCTTCTTCTTCCTTTAATCTTCTTTTTTTCTTCTTCTTCCTCTAATCTTCTTCTTCTTTTCCTTTAATCTTCTTTTTTTTCTTCTTCTTCTTCTTCTTCTTCTTCTTCTTCTTCTTCCTTTAATCTTCTTCTTCTTCAAATCAAGAGTTGATAAAACTCCAGGTCTCCTCTGTAATGATATCTAAGCTTAAGGATAAATCCTCTTACTCCTTAAGGTCTTGAGCGTACTTTATAACCAATAGACGACCAAAGCAATGAGCCTCACCGAGAGTACAACCGTTCACCAGGGATGGAGATTTTGGTTGTACTGAATGTTACAAGCCAAGTTTTCATCCATTTTGCTGTGAGTGCTGGGTCAACGGGGCGATCAGCCGCCAGGCTCTGTTCATCTACATCTCCGGAAGTGGAGCCATAAAGTATGCGATGTATTTTTGTTTTTTTTTACTAATGATATGAAAATCTTTATTATCAATATAAAGCCAAAAGAGTGTAGAACCGAGGAGAGAGCCTTTATGGATACTTGCATAGAAATAACGAAATAGGTTTTCAAGAAACTAAGAAAAGCATGAAGATATGGGAAAATATCATAGGAAACAAAGAAAATAGTACCTAACTGCTACGTAATATTCTTATAATATATACTAAAATATATACTAATGGTACGTAATAATATGTAATCTATATTGTAGTGAATGCTGCATAATCTGCTCACTGATGAAGAGATTTGAAGCAAGACAGATGTGACTCTACCGGTGAATGTCCTTAGAAACAGTGTTGAGCTGCTATGTAATATTTAATCTCCTATTTGGCAATGAATGCTGGACAATCTCTTTAAAGATGAAGAAGTGACTTGAAGCCACAGAGATGTTGTTCTACAGAAGGATGTTGAGAATATCATGGTCGGAACATATAAACAAGTATGAAGTATTAAAGAAAATAGGAACTACAATAAATCTCATGCGTAAAATCAAAGAGAGATGAAGTTTCTGGGACGCTTAATAAAGAAAGAAGGCCTAGAAAGTTTAATACTCGCAGGATATGATGAACAGGGGGATAACTACGTGTAATCTGCTTAATGGGGTTATCTGAATAGATAACAGGAAAGGAATAAAGGTGGAAGGTAAAGGTTTAAATATTCCCTACAGAAAAGAAGTTGTGGAGAGCTATGAACTCCAGCGTTATGAAATGTATTATTGCATAAAGCATGATTGCAATTTTTGTAGTTTTTTTAATATATCTTTTATAATTTATATATAAGGAAAGAAGATCTGTAGAATTTAACTCGCGGATAATACTTAAAGCAAGAGAAGCAGGGGAAATATTTATTATTGAAAGAGTTTGTGTAGATGGGTGGGAGAACAGGGCATTAAGCAACTAAAGACGGGAAGTTGTGGCGAGCCATGATCATCTGCTTAAGGAAGTTGTGTGAATGTCTGGCAGAACAAGGACAGCAAGGAACGATAAAGAACTGTATGTTACTAAAAGCAAAAAACGGAAGGAAGTTGTGGAGAGCCATGATCATCCATTTAATGAGTTGGCGTAAATAGGTGACAGAAGAGGGACAAAGAGGAAGGGAAAAGTGTCACAAGTTATATAAAGCATAAAAAGATGAGAAGTTGTGAAGAGTCTTGATTATCTGCTTAAAGAGTTTGTGTGAATGTATGGCAGCATAAGAAAGGAAGTTGTGGGGAGCCATGATCACCCACTTCACGGATTTGTCTAAATAGATGGAAGAATAAGAGCAATGAGAAACGGTAAAGAGGCAAAAGTTATTTGAAAAGGAAATTGTGGAGCGCCATGATCATCTGCTTAACAAGTTTGTATGAATGGATGATAGAACAGGAACAAAGAGGAATGATAATGTACCAAATGTTACTTAGAGCCTCAAAAGAAAGGAAGACGTGGAGAGTCATAATCATCCACTTAAGGGGTTTGTGTAACTGGCTGGCTGAACAGAGACAATGAGGAACGGAAAAAGACGCAAGTTACATAAAGCCTCTAAAGATGGGAAGTTATGGAGAGCCATGATCCTTCACTTAAGGAGTTTGTGTAAATGGGTGGCAGAACATGGACAATGAGAAAGGGAAAAAGTCCCAAGTTGCATAAAGTATCTAAAGATGGGAAGTTGTGAAGAGCCACGATCCTCCACTTAAGGGGTTTCGTTAATGTATGACAGAACAAGGAGAGCGAGGAATGGGAAAGAATTATATATTACTTAGAGCAACAAAAGGAAGGAAGTTGTGGAGAGCCATGATCATACACTTCATGGGTTTGTGTGAATAGATAGAATGACAAGGACTAAGTGAGACAGTAAAGAGGAAAAAGTTACTTAGAGCAAGGAAAGATAGGAAATTGTGGAGCGCCATGATCATCTGCTTGACAAGTTTATGCTAATGGTTGACAGAACAGGGACAAAGAGGAATTGTAGTGGGTCAAAAGGTAAGAGGTTATGGAGAGCCATAATCGCTTATCTTCGACTTTTTTCAAGATATGTTATAATTATATGCAAATGTATTCGTTGAAATTTATCGTATACTAGCAGTAGATCCCGGCGTTGCCCGGGGAAGTAACAGTAAGAGATAGATCAAGTATCGACGATCATAAATAAATAAGATTGACAAAGATTATTGTTTAAGGTTGACGGACACGCATGTCTTAATTAGTTTTATTTTTTTAATTTTTTTTACGAATGGGTCAATCCCAAACTCAAACAAAAACATTGTTTTCAATCGTTATGAGTCTACCGATTGAATAGAATTTTATTATAAACAATTGTCTTGTAAATGGAATTTTTAAAGCATTCTGAATGTAAAAATAAAGAAAAAAGTGTGCAAGACAATAAGAAACACTACATGCCAAAAAAAAAGTGAAGTTTTGTTGAAATCGGTTGAAAAATGTAGGAAATCCGATCCCATATATAAACGAACACACACACACACAACCTGGGTTTTATGATAAGTATAACTCGATATGAGTTGTCCCCCTTTCATTCTGGCGACAGAATCCTGTTTTAAGTGTTTTCAAATTGATTTGGTGCAAAAACAATTGTGTTTTTCCAATTTTTGGCGCTGTCAGAACCACCGCGAAGTAATTTTACGCAGTCCTGTGAAGTTTTGTTGAAATCGGTTGAAAAATGTAGGAAATCCGATCCAATATATAAACGTACACACACACACACACACACACACACACACACACACACACAGACACACTCTGCGTTTTATAATAAGTAAGATGTAGTGTACTTTTGAAGTCTGTACTCGCTGTATAAGTGCCGGTAAATAAGGCAATAAAATGGTTTTCGCTACGTCGATTGTATACCTATTTCCCCCACAGCATATTCTATATTCTATTTTATTCTCTCTCATCAACCTCCACTTCTCCTTCCCTTTCTCCCCCTCCTGCTTATCTTCCTTTTATATTCCTCTTATTCTATTTCTTTATGATTCCGTCTTATTTGTATGCATATTCAGGCTACTTAAAGACTTTGACAACTAGATAAGACTACCGCTTTTTTAATATTTAATAAAAGTATTGATATTTGACTACTATTACTCTTTCATTGATATCCTTTGCGTAGTAGCTTTTATATTACTATTACTACTAATAGTAATGCTACTACTACTACTACTAATAATAATAATAATAATAATAATACTGATGATAATATTAAAGGTTTGCAGACATATTCGGCACAAATGTGGCCAATAATTTACAAAGTTATTCAGACTGCACACTAGCAAAAGTTGTGGAGTTACTGAAGGCAATAAATATGTTGACGGGACATTACCACTAGTTGGCTCGCGTCTCTGTCTCTAAATCAAATACACAGCTCAGTGTGTAGCCCATGGGAAACTCTGATTAAAATAGACTCCTTAAATCTTTTGGAACTGTCTGGCTGTCATGCAGTAACGATCCAACAAACATTATTATTATTATTATTATTGTGCGAGAGGGTTGTAGGTCAGCCAAGTGGCGCTAGGGTACAAATGTACAAAGCCCAATATACCCATCATAATGCCCAATCTTTTAAAGGTATACAAAGCACACGCACCACAGCCATGTATGACGACAGGTTTTATTAAAAGCAGTGCTGGTGGGCAGTTGTGGATCTGCTGTCAAACTAATGAAGCTTAAGTTTCAGAACCCCTAATTTCAGAGGGATTACTGAATCAATATTTTTTTAAGTGTTTGTTATTAAAATAAGGCCATTTTAGTGATAGAATCATAAGCCAGTTGGTTGAAGTGACTAATGTTGACCTTAGAATATAGTCTAATATCCATTCATATGGCCTCAAATTTGGTCAAGTTTCAACATTTTCTCGGGTCTTGTAGCGCCCGAACCTCCAACTCCAAGGCTCGTCGAATTCGGCCAAATCTTTTGATAACCTTATATTTTAGTAGTTGGTTCCTCGAACCCTTCGTTGGTGCACGACAATTATTTTACAGCTCAGTCCTTAGCCCAGGGTCAACCGGAACCATAAAATAACATCTGAATTCTTAATTCAGGCTGCACGCATTTAGCTTGTACATTTTAACACCAAGAATCTCATTTTCACCTCTTTATCATAAGGAACTAACTCTGATTGGCTTCTTGAGTCTAGTGCCAGTTAAAAATACCTTAAGGTCGGATAATCCAGCCTGTTCAGTCGGTCACTGATTGAAGGTGTTCCCACGTATCTAAATGTGACTCCCAACTTTGTTTGGCTAACTCAACGATCAAAATTAAAAAAAAATTAAACAAACCCCAATACACCTAGTTACGTTGGCCTCATAAACTGGGATGCACAGAGCGTCAAGCCCCTAGGATACATAATCAGCTGGTTAAATCGGGTAACTGACAAACTAATCTGTGCTATTGAACAGGATATTTACCGTAGCCTATTATGATTTTTTTAAAATCATTTCGCCGCAAGCAAGGTTATTGTCACCGAAATAATATGAGAAAAATCATTATTAACATTTAGCACTCTGCATCATTTATAAATATTACCGCCCTTTCTATTGTATATGGAATCCCTCAAAATACAGTGTTTTATATATTAGTTCTGCATATTTGAAAATGCAATAGCCTGTCTCTCAATTCAAGTCAAAATTGTTTTAGGTGTTACCATAGAAGGATATGACTGCACAACCAAGAATTTTTAAATTCAACTTACATTAGAGGGACTAACACTTTGCTTGGCGAAAATAGTCACTTACAGAGAGCTAAAGGTTTTAAGCAGAGAAGATATTAAAAGAATAGGGAGTACGAAGATAACGATTGACATCGCATTTAAATTCTTGAAGATCAAAGTTGACCTGAAAGCAAGAAGTCGGAAGAGATTTCCACAAGCAAGAAGTGCGATAGAAGAAACTGTTAGCTTAGAACTTACAGTTACATCTAGCAACTTCAACTGTAAAATGATGAGACCTAACTGTCAATATAGCATTTTGTGAAGTGAAAATACCAGAGAAGAAAGCCCATCAGAATAGTTACCATGAAAATCTGGCCCGGGTGGAAATGCTCGGGTTCCCCACAATAATTCCGTCCTTGTGTCACAACTCGTCTCAGTGGGTTTTGGGTTTTGCAGGGTGGGGGTGAGTAGATACCAGTTACCATGAAAATATTTATAAAGACACAAGGAAGCTACGTTACAGTGATGGGGAGGTGGCTGAAGCCGAGACGCCAGATCAGGACGGATATCATTGCAGATTCTTCTTTGGGTTTTGTCAAAATACATAAATTCGCTAAAAGATAAGCCTCTACGTTAACATCTCCAATCACTTAAGATCATAAGTCAAGACAGCCATGTTTGCTGTAACATCAAGGCAGTCATTATTATTATTAGTAGTAGTTGTAGTAGTAGACGTATTTATTGAAATTTAACACATTTACTAGTATCTCTTGGCTTTCACAACTGGCACCAATTTTCCTAATGTTACTGTCGTTCTATTTTTCCACAATTCTTTGGTTGTTTTATTTTTTTACGGCGTTCTTTCGTTCTCTTCCAAGTATACCGGTAATGATGAGCTTAATTACAATTTTTTCTAGTTTTCTGACAAATATGCGATATTTTCTCAGCGTTTCATATGATGGTCTGGTGCCTCTGCTTTTCATCTCGAGGTCCTCGATAAAATCCAGAGAAGGATATGCAATATGATAGGTCCTGATCTTGCATCTCGTCTACAGTCACTTTCTCACAGACGTGATGTGGCTTCCCTCTGTCTTTTCTGCAAATATTTTCATGTCAACTGCCCCGACGAGCTACTGTCACTGGTATCCCAAATGCATGAATTTAAACGAGCTACTAGGTTGGTATCTCAGTCCCACCCTCTCACTGTCGAAACGGTTAAATGTAGCCGTCTCTTCTACTCCAACAGGTTGTTATCTCGCACTTCCCGACAGTGGAACACCCTTCCTCCTACTTGCTTCCCTGATGGCTATAATCTTCAAATGTTCAAATGTAATGTCAATCGACATCTTCAGATGCCTTAATCCTTCTCTATATCCTTTCCTCAAAAACCCCTCTTTACATTTTCTCTCACCCTCTGTAACCCCTTGCGTGCTAGTGGCACTCTCGCCTTGCTCGGGGTGAAATGCTTTTAAAAAACACACAAAAAAAAAAAAAACTCAGGGGTCGAATGGAATGACATCTACTATCAAATAGATTACCTTCTTTTGTTATTTACGATGAGGATTGTGGTTTTTTTAAGATGAAAAAGGTTGAAAGTATGGGGTACCCAGTGAGGATCGAACACGTTATTCAGTTTTAATTGATTTAGCGAGACAAACTTGTTATCCATTACACTACGTCGAAATGACCTTTTTTTTTTTTTTACAATGGCTATCTCGAGATAGAGAAAGCATTTTTTTTCCGTTTATTTACTAATTCTAATTTCTAAGGGACACTTGAGAATCATGTGAGAGCCTCTGATGAGGATAGCAAGTTGCAGTTTAGTTTACGGCAGAGATGAACATGGTTGCCAATTACGGTTCGACGAGGAACGAGGGAACACCGTGCGTTCTGAATAAGAAAAACAAACCATATCACCGGGGTTGTACCGTACCCCACTTTGGAGACACGGTACAAGGAAGACCTTTTTATTTATCCCTTCACATTTTCCCTTTATTTTTTCATAGACGTTTCAATTTACCTGTGTGTGCCAGATCGTGACGAATATATATCTATGTATTGCATATACATACGACATATTTGGGCACTTCTTCTATATGCCGTGTCTTTTCAGGAAATGGGTGATCTTTGTTCTCCACATCTTCAATGTTCTTTGTAGTTCTTCGCAATGTCTTTTGAAATTCATGAAGTTCTCAACCTCTTTCTGTAGAAGCACATTTTTGTTGCTTCCATTCTCATTGTTATCTGAGAGGAGATTCTCCAGCATTCACTGTCATCTCAGAATATTGTTATTACTCATGTCTGTTGATATATATATATATATATATATATATATATATATATATATATATATATATATAGGCACACACATACATTTATTTATCACCTTTCTCATTGCAAGATATAGTATATATATATATATGCTTTACAATAACCAGTATTCAAGTCGAAGGTCAATAATATCTATTAATAACATAGTTTTATTAAATCGAGCACTTTTTTATTAGCACCAGCACTATATGTTATATATATATATATATATATATGTGTGTGTGTGTGTGTGTGTGTGTGTGTGTATAGCGGGTGCAACAGTAAAATTATCCAAATCTTGTTATAGCCAAATTGTCCAATTGTTAGATTAAGTTCTGAATCTTTGTATCTTAGAAATGATTAAAGATATCTTACTGGAATTCTCCGAGGTTTTTATAACATTATTGGACTCTACTTTGAGCAGTAAGAATGTACAATTACTCTCTAAGCTTAACAGAAGAATCGTGATGAAATCGATTATAAAAGAAAATGACATGTTCATCATTAATTAAAGATCGGAAGCTCATGAATTATTGAAATAAAGTTAATATATATATATATATATTCCAGGATCATTATTCAACTTGTTCAAGATGATCTTCGCCCTCTCTAACCTTTTAATTTCTGTCCTGGAATAACAAGGTGCCTCACACGTTTCACGTACGATTTCATTTTCAAATCTTTTCCACTTCATTTTGGACTGTCAAAGGTGAAACTTCTCACTCACGAGCCAAACGTCTTATGAACTGAGTTGGATCTTTTCTAATTGATCTCTTTAGCTCTAAGTTGAAATGATGATCCCTTTTCCTGCTGTGACCTCCTGATCCAATTTTCCTCTTTACTGTTCCCTCATTTTAAAATTTATTCACTTTTCTCTTCTTGGTGGTTCTAGTATGAATGCTGGTACCATTACTGAAGGCCTGAATGATCTTTTTCCTCTTATCATTGCTCATTTTTGGAAGACACAAAACAATTTTAAACCGCTCTCTTTTTAGCTGTAATTCAATAATTCTTACAACAAATAGTGTCACGGGGTCTAAACGTCTTAACTGAAAACCTGGAAAAGTTTTTTATATATTAATTAATAACTAATATTATATTAGTGAGATGGGTTATACTGCTATCACATAATTTGGACAATTTTACTGTTACACCCGGTATATATATGAAGAGGGACACCTGATCTGTCATCATGCAGTGTTGATTGTCCAACATTTATTGTTATGTAAGAGGATTGATATTGTAAAGCAGTTCATCACTCTTTTCTTTGTTTATAACGAAATCTTCCTGTTGTCTTATCATTTGGAAGATTTTCATCTTGCCTCATTCTGTAAGCCATAAATTTCAACAGTTTCTTTTTCATTGCAAGCACAAATATCATTTTTTTTAAACTATTTTTCTTAAAACTTCTTTGCTCACATGTTAAGTCCATGGTATTCTCAGCATTTTTCTGTAGAAGCACATTTCTGTTAAGCGAATGTCGAGGATTTTCTCTCATATATGAGGATTGATATTACACGCTTTTCTTTCTAACGAAATCTTCGTTTCTTAATACATTTTTGACTTTTGGAATCTATCATTTGCTATTCCAGTGCGCATTCGGATTTCAGTGTCACATTGTTAAGCCTCAAATAAAACATTTCGTAGATATTTAAACAATTTTGATATTTCCAATTTGTAGTTCTCATCTAGGGCTTTTTTTTTGTTCTTGCAGAAAACCATATATTTTAACGTTTTACAATTGACGGTTGATGATTTCTTCTTGCTTTCTCCTATTACCCGATTTAGGAGGTCCTGTAGTCTTTTTCCTGTGTCTACCATCAACAAGGTGTAATTTGCCTATCTGATGTTGTTAAGATTATGCTAATCTCTATCTATAAAAGACAGGATGTGTGTGTGCGTGTGTGGGTGTGTAACGAATGCACGGCCGCAATTTTCGACGGATTTGCACCAAAATTTACATGCACATGCTCCAAGTTAGCGGGAAGGCCAAGACCGACATTGCATTTCCCAACTCCCATCGATAGTTTGTTTGTTTGTTTGTTTTTTTGTTTTTTTTTAAGCATTACGCCCCGAGCAAGGCGTGAAGCCACTAGGATGCAGGGGGTTGCGGAAGATTTGGAGCGAGAGCAGATAGAAGTGATAGAAGAAAGGATGAGGAGAAGGATATTGGGTAGATCAAGATAACTGGAGATGTCGATTGACATTACATTTGAATAGTTGGAGATTATAGCTCTCAAGGAAACAGTAATTGGGAAGGAGGTTCCACAGGCGAGAGGTGCGAGGTATGAAGCTATTGGAGTAGAAGAGACGGCTACATTTAAAAGTTTCTACAGTGTAAGGGTGGGAGCGGAATGCCAGCCTCGTAGGGCGCTTGAATTCATGGAGTCTGGGAACCAGTGAAAGCAGCTCATCGGAGCAATTACCATGAAAGTATTTGTAGAAAAGACAGAGATAGGCGACGGCGCGTCTGTGAGAGAGTGACTGTAGACGAGATGCCAGATCAGGGCCAATTATATTACATATCCGTCTCTGGATCTTGTCAAGAAAGTGGAAATAATCGATTTTTTCATGCTTCTACGGCAGTTTTCATGTAATTTGCGGCCATTTTGTACTGGCCAGAGTGAGAGCCTATAGCTGGCTGCCACGAATAGGCAGGAAGATTCTATTGGCCAGCGTAAGAGCCAACAGCTAACTGACACGACTGTTAACTAGCATGCTAGCATGAAAAAAAATCGATAGCTGTATACGTCACAAGTGGGAAAAATTTAAATCTGCATGGCACTTTACTCCAATTGGCTCATTCGCTCGCTTAAACTCAACGTTGATTCTGCTTCCGCAGAACTGGGTTGGGTGTGAAAAAGTATTTGTTGTTAACATTCTTTTTTCATTCGGTTTTTCCAGTTACGAGTCCTTTTTTTAAAGCTGATCGTTTTGTGTTCATTTTGTTTAGTTCTTTTTTCGTGACAGATTTAATGTTTAGTATAGAGCTTAGAAAAAATTTGCAGTGTGAGATAGGCAAGAAGTAAGGCATTTAGCAACATCAGCACGGAAAAGGACACTCCTTTAAAGGCAAGGAAGGGCAAAAATATTTTAAGTCAAGTGATAGCGATTGCTGTATGAGTCGTACGATTTTTGAATCAAGCACGGGCAGCGCCGGGCCATGCTGCTAGTCCATAATAAATCCTGTAACTAATGCCTATATTGGGCCTTGGAGAGTGGCGAAAACCTAAAGATTTATTCTCTGTTTACAAGACTCGGCCTTAATAGAACTTCTGAGTTTAGTGATTGGTTTAAATTTCAAACATCTATAAAAGTTTACATTTTTTATACTAGTGTTCAGCAGAACGCAGATTATGTGGATATGTACGATTTTTAACGCCTGATTTATGATTGACTTGTTTTTTACGGTTTATCAACCGTTTACATGTCAGAAACATTTATTTTAGACCATAACAATTTTTTGGCGATAATAATGATTTAGTGATCTAGTTACTAATTAACCCATAGCTGGGGAGAAGAGGTCGATTTATACATTTCTCGAGGATATTTGCTCGTAAGTGAATATAAGGAAACGACTGGAAATGGAACTCGGCCCTCCGATTAACAATTCCGAGCCATTCTCCATTACACCAACTGCACATCCAAGCTTACAGCACCTTGTATTACCCAGTGGTCACCCATCGAGGTACTGGCCAAGCTCAACGTTACTTAAATTTGTTGATCGCATAGGAACAGATGTTTCAACATGATGTGGCTGTAAGCTCCGATAACGGTGGAGTTCAGACTTGAAGTGATTCATAGCGCTTCCCGGGAAGAATCTGTCTGGGTGGAACTAACTAATGGAATATGAAGGGAATGAGGATGATTCGAGTACGTGGAAGTGGCATGACGTGTAAATGTCTGAACTGATGGAAATAGCAATAAAGTAGCATTAAGCTAGTGTCCTTCTATCTGTGAGAAAAGGACTATAGTGTTGAAAATAATTCATCATCCACAAGGACATGTAAATGCTTTTGAACATTGTCAAGGATGCCAAGTGAGGTTTAGGAAGTGAAACATAGTTACTAATTTGAGTTAACCCAATACAAGTCCCAAGAGCCACTCAAGTGAGATTGTCGTAAGGGTGTAAGGGTGGGGAAAGGAGGAAGTAAAAATTGCATATTATGAGACTATATAGGGTAGTTGGCCCGAAACATGACAGAGTCAAGATTGTAGTTGTCAAGGACACATCCTCTCAGGAGTCTGTTCCACAAAGTAACGTTGCTGAGGAAGAAGCTGTCTGAGTGGAACTCACTCCTTCTTTCTTTTCTTTTTAAGTGCCGTGTTCATTCAGGATGTAAGCGATCACAGCTCTCCACTTCCCTCTATCACTCGTATTTCTCAAAAAGTTTTTCCCTTTGATACTTCCCCCAGGCCATGTTCTGTCAGCCACTTGCTTAAGCCCGCTAGGTATGCCATACATTGTTTTCCCTTGTCTCTCTTTCCCTCTATTCAACCTGTGAGTATCAGATTCTCCAAGCCCTCCTTTCTCATTATGTGTCCCAGAAATTTCAGCAGCCTCTTCCTGTTGTTAAGTATAAACGTCCTTCTTTTTTGCATCCTCTCCAAAACCTTATCGTTGCTCACACCCTTCGTCAAGGATATTCTTAGCATCCTTCTGTAGAACCATACCTCCGCCGCCTCGATTCTCTTCTTCATCTTTGAGGAGACCGTCCAACATTCGCTGCCTTAAAGGAGGATAGATATCACGTTGCAGCTCAGTACTCTTTTAATAACAACTTACCCCTTACCAAAGGAATACAAAGAGAATAGGGATTTTTGGCACCCTGAACATGGCACAAAAGATCCTAGCTGTGAAGGTCTAAACTGGAACTAAAGAATATTGCTCATTTGAACATTTACCGTGAAAATAGCGATAGATTATCGATAAGCTTGTGACATTTCGTCAGTGAGGAATTTGATTTTTTAGAAGGCTTATCTGCTCTTTGTTGATTATTTAAAGCCGGAATGTATTTTGGATTATAAGAATAAATATATTATTGCATTAACTTTTTTTTTTCGGAGAACAGCAAAGATTTTTCGAGATACAAGTCCTACTATTTTTAACCCATAGTTGGAAGGAGTAGATGAGTTTCATACCTTTCGAAACTGTATTTGCGCGTAAGTGAATGTTTCACAAACGTTTTTGAACTCCCTCAAAGCGGGACAGTGGGGAGTAAGTAGCTCCAACCCAGATATGGCAACAATGTTCTATCGTTTAGTGCTATCCGACGCTATTTAGCCCCACTCAGTCACATGTGGCACAAGGCCGAATTTAAAGTGGGGTTCCCGAGCCCGGAGGCTCGGCCAAAAAAATCCCCGTAGACCCCGCATAAACGGGATCGGGTAAGTCAACCTCCCCGGACGAAACTCTCCTCTTCGGCATAGCCTCGTTCGGATTCCTCTCTGCCCGAAGGCAGAGAGTTCGACTAGCGCAGCCGACTCCTGTATAGCAAGAGCATAGTGGAAGGAGTCGAGTGCTTTTTAGAGGGGCTCATGAAGTATTCTCGCCCGGTTTTGTACCATTTGTCTGCTCTGCCAAATTCCATTTCTTTGCACAGTTCTATTTTTGCCTTTCTTAAGCTAATTTCCTGCAGTCACTTTAATATATGGCCCCTTAGTGTCTTATCTGTCACCGAATTTCCCTATTCAGTTCGGTCGGGTCGATTTTTTTGTCTTTCGTCTATTTTATTCCATCTCATTATTTCTTCTTCAACATTTCTCATTTGTTTTGTTTTTTTCTTTTTCTGTGAAACGTCCTTATTCTTCGTGAATGTTACTGTCTTTATGCAGGTCGTAGGCGTTCATGGCTCTCCATAACTTCCTATATTTTGTAGTTTAAAGCGATGTTTATCTACCGCTCACACAGTCACATTAAATAAGTTTCTCGCTATTTTGTTTTGTTTCTAATTTAGATCGCCTGATACAAGGCCAAAGAGCCAGTCAAGGTATAGGGTTACTGAGTGAGAATTTTGAAAGGTAGGGTGAAAGAAGTGCATATTATGAGGATATATATATATATATATATATATATATATATATATATATATAAAACTCTGCTTACAATAGATTGCCTTTAGTGCAGTGCCCTAAAAGTTGATCAATATGATACAAGGTCATTGCCATCATTTTGTTGTCTAATAAATGAAATAGACAATTCTTGCTCAAATGATCTCAAATTTTAACAAAATGTGTAATGACTAACTTGACTATGCGGACTTATCTCAAAGTGAATCTATCAGGAAGATGGATGGAGCATGCCAGTGGTAATGACAATGTGCTTTTGAAATAGCAACCACGCTCACCTTAGTTGATACCTTGTGATTTTCTTCTACGGGACTATGTGAAAGAACAGGTCTATATCTCCCAACTCTTCCTACAAGCAGTGAATCATTGAGGCACTGGAGAATGTTCCGTAAGTTTACAATCCGACTAATCCTTACAATAGATGATCTGTAGTGCAATGCCCTAAAAGGTGAGCAATATAATACAGGGTGATTCCAGAAAAATTGACATCATTTTGCAGTCTAATAACACAGACAATTCTTGCTCAAATGTTAACAAAATGTCTAAAAACTTAGCTGATTATGCGGACTTATCTCACTGAGAATCTACCAGAATTACGGGGGCACCCCAACGTGGAGTAATAGTTAGCAAGTTTGTCTCACTAGATCATTTACGACTGAGTAGTGAGTTCGATCCTTACTGGATGCCACCATACTTTCAGCCTTGTGCCACATCTAAGCTACGCTTGGAAAATCACTATCTACGAGGAAGATAGATCGTGCGTGTCAGTGATAATGTACTGTTGCAATGACCACCACATTCAACTGACTGACTTATAAAATTTACATCCCTTTGAACATCTTGTTAGGAATTTTGATATTTATCAAAATTCCTAACTGCAAATTCATGTCCCAGAGAAACGAAATTTAAATAGGCTTCATATTGAATAATAAAAGACTTATTTAATTTCATTTGCATGGGACATGCATTTACTCAGATATACACATTTTAAATGGTGTCAATTTTTTTTTGTGGGGGACTCTCTGTATGATAAAATAATTAAAGATAAAAACATTTTTAAAAGTTTCTGCTACTTTTATTTAGTTTCGTTATTTAAAAAAACGTAATAAAAATCAAACAGAAAAACAAAATAAAGGACATCGGATAAATTATATACACAATCACATATTTAAAAAGTAATTTTGAAGATTAAAATTTCAGCATTTCGTTTTCGTCGTGCGCATCAACGCAAATTTCACATTCGTCTGAAGTCTACAGAATCAAACGCATCATACAAAAAATATTTTCCATTTTTTTCAATGATTTTTTCCTAACATTGTTCTGGTATATAAAAAATTTATGTATCATTTTCTCATATATATATATATATATATATATATGTGTATACAGGTAAATGTCTTTACAGCAATACCCAAGTTTTGTACCGCTAAGAATGCTTATATATATATATATATATATATATATATATATATATTGGGGAAAATATATGACAAATATGAAAAAGATTTCTTGTGACCTGATTCGTTCCTTAGGGCATCATCGGATTAAATTTGTCTGACGAACTCCTAAAGGACGAAACACGTGACAAGAAAACTTTTTTTTCCACTCTGTCATACATTTTCCCCAATATTGTTCTTGATATATAAAAATATATATCGTTATCTCATTATTATATATATATATATATATATATATATATATATATATATATATATATATATATATATATCAGAATTAACCTGAAGAAAAAGACGATAAGTATAAAGTAAAAACTAGTTTTAGTCAAGACTGGAACGAAACACCTCGGCTAAAACTACAGTTTTCCTATTGTCTTTTCCCTTATATATATATATATATATATATATATATATATATATATATATGTACAGGGTGCGATGGGTGTCGCCATTTTATATTTTTAATTTGGCGCATGCGCGTTATTTGTTTTTTTCATTTTGTTGACCGCACACTATAGTAGGGTCAGTTGGTCACTGTCTATGAGAAAAAGAGCACAATTACACAATTCACTCTGACAGAAATTTGGGAACGACATGCTGTACCGCTTGGCATTCCTGCCGGAAGTTCCATTACGAACATTTCAGAACAATAGTTGACGTGATGTGTCGCCAAAAGGTGTACTACCAGTGAGGAAAACCAAATACCCTGTCAGCATCATGGAGTTTGATCACTAACGATAGCGACGTTCTACCTCCATTCATCTTCCCGCTGGGCTTCAGACGGAGGCCTACATCAAGTGCCTTGAGAAGCTCCTTCTGCCAAGAGGATGGCCTCTGAAAAACACTATATCTAGTAAGAGAACTCTGCGCCATGCCACACAAGCAGGAGAAAACAATCATTACTGTCAAACAATTTCTGCGATCACACCACCCATGACATCTGAAAACCCTTTGTCTGTTAATTTGGAAAAATGTATATGTTAAGATGTCAGCCTTATTTTCATTTTTGCGCAATTTATACGACAATTTATCCATCGCACTCTGTCATCCTTCAGGACTACATAGAACTAAATTTGTCCGATAATTTCCTTAAAGATGAAACACGTGACAAAATAAAAAAAAACAAAACAAAAAAAAAACTTTTTCCACTTTGCCATACATTTTCCCTTAATATTGTTCTTAATAGATAAAAATATATATCGTTATTCATATATATAAAAGAAACATATTGGATTTTAAAATTAAATACACATAAACTAGGGTTAAATAAAGACTTAGGTATTTTAAATCTTTATAAATATTTCAATAGTTAAGCAATTTTTTTTTAGATATAGTTAAAAAAAAATTTTTAAACAACATCTAAAATATTTATGACAGTTAGATTTAAGTTAGGAATATCCGGACAGTGACGTTCCATATCACGTGACGTCCGCGTCTTGCGAAGGACGCGACTTGCTAACAAACAGTAATTTTAATTTATTTGTAACAAACAGTTATTTCTGATGAAAGATTGAGGACAATCTGAAATATCAAATATATATATAAATAAATAAATACTTTCATAAAATAAAACATTATTATTTTTTTTAATTTGCAACTTTTTCTATATATACATATTAAGAAAGTATACGTGGCTTCTCATTATGCTATATATATATATAGATATAGATATAGATGTAGTGGACTCTCCCGTCGTATTCGACGTTTGAAGGTCAAGCAGCTCAATTCCTAGGAACCAGCAGCCCAGTCACTAGCACATCTGATTTGATTATAGTGGTGAAGGTTTTTTGCAGAACCAATCACACTTTTTGAAGGGCCGAATATAGAGACCTGGTGCACTACGTGCCACAAGGTCCTCAAAGGACGCTCTACAGGTTTTGAATTCAGAGTTGTCCTTCTCCTAGACCAGTTGCCATCCAAGGCTCTAGAACTTAGTCTGTCCTGCTATTTACCCATAACTAGAGGGAGAAGAGAATACATACCATCCACAAGGGTATTAGCACGTAATTGAATGTAATGGACATATATATATATATATATATATATATATAGAGAGAGAGAGAGAGAGAGAGAGATTCATTTTTTAAGGCTTATCAACCATTTGTTGATTATTTGAGGCTAGAAAATATTTTTAGACTGTAAGAAGTCTTCTTTTTCTTTTTTTGATATATTAATGATTTAGTGATACAAGTCTTACTATTTAACCCATAGCCGGGAGGAGAAGAGGTGGATTCCCAAGGGTATGAATATATTGAACCCAGAGTGCGCCAAACCTGACGCCATAGATTCCCAAGTTGGCATCTACGCGGACGACACTACAATTTACTTCTGCCTCAAAAACAAATCTAGTGTTGGTGACAAAACTAACCTGGCCGTGCGTCTTGAAATGGACGTCCATGTAAATTGGGGCAAGAATTGGCTGGTCAACTTTAACGCCTCAAAAACTAAACTTCTCTCTATTAATCACCATAGAGATCCTTCCTTGCCCCCCATTAGAATGTCTGATAGTCAACTTCTTGAGAGCAACTCTCTGCGTCTGCTCGGTCTCACGTTGACTGCTGACGTGAGATGGAACAAATACATTGAGTCAATTGCTTCGTCCACCGCGAGGAAAGTTGGCTCTCTGTGCCGCGCCAGGAAATTTTTCTCCCCGGAATCGATACTTCAAATATACAAATCAACCATTCGCCCTTGCATGGAGTATTGCTGCCATATATGGTCTGGGGCACCTTCTGTTTACCTCGGAGTTCTTGACAAGATCCAGAGACGGATATGTAATATAATTGGCCCTGATCTGGCATCTCGTCTACAGTTGCTCTCTCACAGACGCGCTGTCGCCTCTCTCTGTCTTTTTTACAAATACTTTCATGGTAATTGCTCCAATGAGCTGCTTTCGCTGGTTCCCAGACTCCATGAATTCAAGCGCCCTACGAGGCTGGCATTCCGCTCCCACCCTTACACTGTAGAAACTTTTAAATGTAGCCGTCTCTTCTACTCCAATAGCTTCATACCTTGCACCTCTCGCCTGTGGAACACCCTTCCCAATTACTGTTTCCCTGAGAGCTATAATCTCCAACTATTCAAATGTAATGTCAATCGACATCTCCAGTTGCCTTGATCTATCCACTATCCCTCTCCTCATCCTTTCTTCTATCACTCCTATCTGCTCTTGCTCCAAATCTTCTGCAACCCCCTGCATCCTAGTGGCTTCATGTCTTGCTCGGGGCGTTAATGCTTAAAAAAACCCAAAAAAAACCTCTGAGTTTGGAATACACTGCTTGTTGACCTCTTTGCCTCTGCGCAGGGAGGAACGCAGACGAGACTATGCCGAAGAGTAGAGTCTTGTCTCGGGAAGTAGACAAACCCGACCCCGTTATTACAGAGTCTACGGGGAATTTTTTCCAGAACATACGGGCTCGAAAAGATGCACGTTAAACCGGCCTTGTGTCACACGCCGGGCAGCTCGGGTAAATACCGACCGTTACATATTTTAATATAAAATATAAATCCCGTCTATTTTTTTTAGAGGGAAAAGCGAGAATTTGTAAACAGTGACAGCTACTGCTGATGCAAGGCTCTTCTATGAATTGAGAACTTTGAATCATTGGCGTGGTTATTTTAATATTTTTATAAAAAAAAAAGAAAAAAAGACCATTAACCACCGTTTATTTTAAATATTAAAAAAATCCTGTCTATCTTAAATAACTTTTTTTAGTTTTATGTTCGTTTATTTTAATACAAATTAAAAAAAAATCATCCCAGTTAATTTTAAATTTTAGATTATAAAACCCGTTTATTTTAAATATATTTTTCTTTAGATTTTTAATTGCTTTTTTTTGTAGTTTTAAATTCGATTATTTTTTATTACAATTTTTTTTTAAAAATGCCATTAATCCCAATTTTTTAAAATATAAAATATAAATTCTGTCTATTTTAAGTACAATACATATTTAAAAAAATAAAGTCAGTAATCCCTGTGTAATATATGGACTACAGATATTAACTAGATATTTTTATTAAAATTTAAATTATGTAATGGTCAGTGTCTACTCAACACCTGCAGATTGCGTTGTGAATGAAACACCGAATTGTGCTATCAATGAGGAATAATATGTATTAATAATTAATATTAATTTATTAATACAATTATTAATTAATTTATTAATATAAACTTAATATCCCTGTTATATTACAACGAACACTGTTTTGTTAACACTAGCACTCAATATGCAATATCTTATATATATATATATATATATATATATATATATATATATTTGGTTGGATAGATGTGAGATGTTAGCTCTATCTCTGATATTGAGCGCTTTCTAATAAGTACCGCGCATATAATATATAAATAATTATACATATATATATTTGTTTATATTTATATACACTTTTCATATACATATATATATATATATATATATATATATTATAAATTAATTGATTTAGAATATGTTTTTTTCGCTACACAGTTCTAACTATGTTTCTAACTATGTTTCAAAAATGGAAGCAAAAGCCCAGAATTTAATTTTGTGATTAAATTAAAGACATTAGTTCCATTTTATCCTCAAGCGAATTTTGGAGTAACTTTTAAAATTACTGGCTTTTAAATACACAGCTAAAACAAAATTCATGTTTCCAGGGTTACAGATAAATCTATTTTTTTCTAGACAGGGTGACACCCAGTCACCCTGTCTAGAAAAAATAGATTTAATTTTTTAAATCAATTAATTTTTAAATCAATTAATTTGTAATATTAATGCTCTGTAAATTTACATTGAGCACTATTTTGTAAAAATAAAATATCTATAAGAACACCGGATTATATATCTTACTGTTCTTTCTTTTTTATATATATATATATATATATATATATATATATATATATATATATATATATATATATATATATAAACCGATTTGGCATCAGTTGTAGATTTTTCCACTGAGCTTATCAGCTCCCGGCAGAGAAGAAGGTGAATTTTTACGTATTTATGTTAAAAAAAAAACACGCCAATGATTTAGAGTGTTCAATACATAGAAGAGCCTTGCATCAGCAGTAGCAGTCATTGTTTACAAATTCGCGCTTTTACGTCTAAAGTGCTCGACTGAATTTTATTTTTTATATATATATATATGAAGAAATATAGTTTTAAGATGTGCTATATTTATGGGATAAAGTGCTCAATATCAGAGATAGATCATATGTAAATATGAAAGTGAACATTGATATCAACACTCAGCGGCGACAGGCTGTTTCATGCTAAACGCAATGATTAGGCCTGTCGCCTTTGAGTGTTGACTTCAGTGTCCACTTTGACATATATATATATATATATATATGTGTGTGTGTGTGTGTGTGTGTGTGTGTGTGTGTGTGTGGTTTTGTATTACTGTGTACTAAATTTATTGATAGGATTTCTGTCTTTTCTTTGTTTAATTATCAATCATGTTATAGCAAATAAACTGTAAGTTTTAATAATTTTTTTTTTTTAACCAAAGAATTTTCATATCATTGAAAGTAAAAAATATGAGCGGAGGCTTTTCATTTCCGAAACATTTGTCCTTTTGCAATGCTGTGTCTCTAAAGTGAAGGATAAATGTGGCGACAGTCGCCTTTTTACGATAAGTCATTCTAGTCCTCTTCCACTGGGAATCCAACGGAGAGATATAAAAGAAAATCTCCCCGTTGTGTCTCCTCAGAATAAGCTTCTGTCGCTTCTGAAAAGAGATTTTGCCACAGAGACAAAGCTAATTAAAGTTATCGATGGCTAGAAATCAGGTAAAAGAAACTAGAACTTCTAATACGACGTCTAAGAAAAAAGAAAAGAAATAAATCCTCATATTAACCACGTTGAAAACACCAGCGTTGTAACAACTTGAAACGAACACGCTCACTGCTGAATTATGAATGAAAAAAAATAATTCTGATTTATATACTCACCCGACATACCGCTTCCAGAGAATCGGAGCATCTTCATTCCCCTTGTTTTTCATCTGTAAATAGGAAGCTCCATACAAACGGATTCTTCCCCAGAACTGTATTGTGAAACAGACTCCTGAGAGTATGTTTTCCGATGATCACAGTCTTAACCTCTTCAAGTCTCGCATAAACGACCTCATTTAGTAACCCTCTACCTTGAGTGGCTCGGGGGCCTTATATTGGCTGAAAAATAGGGAAAAAGAAAGCAACTAGTATCTGTCTATGTTTCTGAGATGAGGTATTATGTACATGATTTACATTATTCGGACTATTGTCCTCATCTTTGTCACCATATTTATTACAACGTTTCGGCCATTGTACAATCAGGCCTTCTTCAGGTGGTTGGAATGCTGAACTGAACCCTTTATTTCATTCACTAAGGAAGACTGTTCTAGTTCCACGTGCCATGTCTAATGAATGTCACTTATCAGTTATTTCCTGTTAATTCTCCTCTCCAAGTTCTCCACCGCATTAACCAGGTATTGAACTCACACTCTTTAGGTCCTGTCACTGGATCTAACTAATGCCTTTATCCACTGTGCCATGTGTCCTTGAGGATCAAAGAGTGTGAGTTCAATACCTGGTTAAGGTGGTGGAGAACTTGGAGAGGGTAATTAACAGGAGATAACTGATATCCATTAGACATGGCATGTAGAACTAGAACAGTTTACTCCAGTGAGTGTAATAATGGGTTCAGTTCAACATTCCAACCACCTGAAGAAGGTCTGAGCGTACAACAGCCAAAATGTTAATAAATATAGTGACAAAGATGAGGACAATAGTCCAAATAATGTAAATAGTGTTGGATTTCTTTGTTATCACAAGCTTGTTTAAGCTACACAAATTCGCTCCTAAAAAAATTCAAGCTTCCGGATATGGTCGTTTTTAATCCTGCTGAATGTCTAGTCACCGGTCTCACTAGAAAAGACTGGTGGAGGAATTGGTTTAGTCGCCGTTGACCCGATTATGCAGCAGGCTTTCATTAGAAACAAAGAAAAGAGAACTGAACAGTTACGTGTATATGTCTTCCAATATGGCAGTAAATGCTGGACAATCTGCTCAAAGATGAAGAAGAGACTTGAAACAACAGATACGACGAGGTTTTAGAGAGGGCCGAAACAAAAAGGGAACTTATACTTATCAGGAAGAGAAAGTTGAAATTTCTACGGCATATAATGAGGAAAGAGGGCTTGGAAAATGTGATACTTACAGGACAGATTGAAGGCAAAGAGAGATAGAGGAAAATAACGCATAACCTACCTAGCAAGATTGGAAACAAAAAGGACACTTATACTTAACACCAAAAAGAGACAGTTGAAATTCCTAGGATTCCTAATGAGGGAAGAGGGCTTGGAAAATCTGATATTCACAGGACAGATAGAGGGCAAGAGGGACAGAGAAAAGTGAGCTTGAGTAAATAGATGGCGGAACAGGGTCTGGGAGAAACGACAAAAAGACGAGATTTATTAAAAGCTACAGGAGACAAGAAGTTGTGGAGGACCTTATTCGCCAACATCCTTAAGGGACATGGATAATAAAGAAGTACTGGACAACATGGTACCAGTGATGCTCGTAGAGCGACCTGACATGAAAAAGAAAAGAATTTATCACTCGTGAAATACTTTCGACTGGGCTACTTCGGAAAATAATATAACGAAAAGAAAAATAAACTATCAGGATACACTTCGGTCATCACAAACATTATTATTATTATTATTATTATTATTATTATTATTTCTTCTTCTTCTTCTTCTTCTTCTTCTTCTTATTATTATTATTATTATTATTATTATTTCTTATTATTATTATTATTATTATTATTATTTCTTCTTCTTCTTCTTCTTCTTCTTCTTATTATTATTATTATTTCTTCTTCTTCTTCTTCTTCTTCTTATTATTATTATTATTATTATTATTATTATTATTATTATTATTATTATTCTATGTACCGTGTTCCTTCCGTGATTATGGCTCTCCATAATTTTGTTCTGCCATCCATTTACGTGAGCTCGTTAAGGAAGCTATGGACTATTTTCAGTCGTGTAGAAAGACCGTCTAATCTTCTCTACACTTCTTATTGAAACATGAACTCGTCCATTCACTATGTGTAGAACGTGTGCTCATGGAACAGTCGAAAAAAAGAGGGTCGTGAAGATGTAGCGATTTTAAGTCGTAGGCTTTTCTCACTGAACTATTTTACATATTCTCATATGATTAAAACTTTCTTCACTCAACCTTTTGTTCCAGTGTTTTCCTTAAAGTCTTACTAACTAGTAACTATGAGCGTTATACGACTTTTCTTATGTTTCTCTTGCCGTCAATGTGTCCTGGAAGTGTCAAATTTTCCAAGCCCTCTTTCCTCGTTATGTGCCCTAGAAATTTCAACTCTCTCTTCCTGATGTTAAGTATAAGTGTCCTTTTTGTTTCCATTTTCTCTAAAACTTGCTAGGTAGGTTATGTGTTGTTTTCCTCTATCCTTCTTTGCCTTCAATCTGTCATGTGAGTATCAAATTTTCTAAGCCCTCTTTCCTCATTATGTGCCTTAGAAATTTTAACTGTTTCTTTCTAATGTTAAATATATGTCCTTTTTGCTTATATTTTCTCTAAAACTTCGTTTTTTTTTCTTAGATACTCAGTCCATTGTATTCTCAGCATCATTCTGTAGAACCACATTTCTTTTGCTTCAAGTCTCTTCTTTATCTGTGAGAATATTTTCCAGAATTCACTAACATGTAGGAGGACTGATACGTGATATCAATGCCGTTTCCTTTTTTTCTAACAAAGAAATTCTCCTGTTTCCTAATACTTTGCTTAGCTTTTGGAAGGCATCTTCATTCTCCCAATGCGCCTTTAGTCTTCGATGTCGCACTTTCCGTCCTCTGCTGAAAAATTACAAAACCAGCATCGACACCAAAATCAAAAGAAAACCAAAAACTATCTACAATATATCTACTGCTTGAATTCTGTACACATTATATCATCAAAAGTGACTTTACACCTTAAATTAGATGAATATAAAACATTAGAATCAGTTAATTTATTCTAAAACCACATCAGTGTCTTTCGATGTTTCATATATAATTCCGAAAACAAATATCTTTTTTCGTGTCCTGAATTATCAGATATAGTCATTCGTATTTTTTTCCATTTAATTGAATCCTATTATTCATCGGCAATTTTAGCAAATCAGTCAATAATATAAAGCCATAAACAAAAGTTTAAAAACAAAAACAAACAAAAAAACAGTACAGGAAAATTATTTATGTATTAATTCAAATCATTGGAAAACAAAACGTATTTATTTTTTCCCGCAGTAGGTTGCCATTTCTTTTATGCATAGACTAGTTGCCATCCAAGGCTATAGAATCCAGTCTGTCCTGCTATTTACCCATGGCTGGCGGGAGAGAAGAAGAGGATTCATACCTTTCCCAAGGGTATTTACTAGCACGTAAGTAAATGTAATGGATTCGACTGGAATCCGAACTCGGCACTCTGATTCCTCAATCCGAGCCACTATCCATTACCCTTACACTGCGAGATGGGAGAAGTGATATGGAGAGCTTCAACTGAACGCGTGGAAGCATTGGTTAGAATATTGACATTCCGACCCTTCGATTAGGGTTCGAATCTCACTGAAAACAAAAAAAAAATTCTTATTGCCACACATTATTCAACATCATACATGCTAAGCTTGATGACGAAGATGGCATCTGGAAGAAGAGTTATTCACGAGAATTAACCCTTATTCCACAAAGACGTGAACAACATCTCTCTTACAGAAGGAAGAGTAAGAATTCAAGGGAAATAACTCTCGTTCATAGTTACATAAGATTTATCAAGGAGGGAACTTCTTGAATATGTCAACCTGATGATACGATCTCAGCTGGAAAAAATACGAGAGGATGATCCAAGGAAGTGCCTGAATGCTATCCCAGCAGTTGATCCAAGGAAGGGCCTGAAAGCCATACCAGAGGATGATCCAAGGAAGTGTTTGAAAGCTATACTAACGGATGAACTAAGGAAGAACCTGAAAACCATACCAGAGGATGATCCAAGGAAGTGCCTAAAATCTATACCAGCGGTTGATCCTTGGAAGTGCCTGGAAACCATCCCAGAGGTTGATCAAAAGAAGAGCCTGAAAACCATCCAAGAGGTTGATCAAAAGAAGAGCCTGAAAACCATACCAGAATTTGATCCACGGAGGTGCCGGAGAGCTATACCAGCGATTGATCCAAGAGCCTGAAAACTATACCAGAGGCTGATCAAAAAAATCTATACCAGAGGTTGACCCAAGTATTATGAGTGAAATTCGGTGGTAGAAAGCGTTCGGAAGCCGTCGCTAGTTTTGCTCGCGCGAAAACACAACTCCTTCTCTAATAGGTAGACAGAAGCGTTTTAGCCTTAATAGAGATGTTTTGTGATAAAACCCACCCATCACACAGCAGCCTGATCACACGTGGTAATGCATTGGGTTAAAAAATGAGCAATGACTGAAATTTCTGAAAAAAAATCGTTGAAAATAGTGCACCATTTCATTGTTTTGATATCAATAATCTATATATATGATACACCACACACACACACACACACACACACACACACACACACACACATATTGTGTGTATCAATTGAGAGGCAGTGTGCAAAATAACGATGACCCACCCGGTACCGTGCTAATTTGGTCCCTTTGACGCCTACTAATATCGCTTTCGCTATCGAAGATGGTTCGTATATATAATACGCCACATATATCTTCAAGAATGCTTTGTTTTAAACCTTAAAAATTATAATTAAAAATAAGAGTTTTTTTTATTCATAATATTCC